>CAUYRT010079591.1:0-21396 GCA_963574885.1 Lepilemur ruficaudatus | reverse complement strand
ACAGAGTCTCACTCTGCTGCCCGGGCTAGAGTGAGTGCCATGGCATCAGCCTAGCTCACAGCAACCTCAAACTCCTGGGCTCAAGCGATCCTACTGCCTCAGCCTCCCAAGTAGCTGGGACTACAGGCATGCGCCACCATGCCCGGCTAATTTTTTCTATATATTTTTAGTTGGCCAATTAGTTTCTTTCTATTTATAGTAGAGACGGGGTCTCGCTCTTGCTCAGGCTGGTCTCGAACTCCTGACCTTGAGTGATCCTCCCGCCTCGGCCTCCCAGAGTGCTAGGATTACAGGCGTGAGATAATCACATTTTTTGTAGGAATAGAAAAATCCATCCTAAAATTCATATGGAATCTTAGAAGACCCCAAATAGCAAAAACAATCTTGAAAAAGAACAAAGTTGGATTATAACACTTATGGATTTCAAAATTTACTGCAAAGCTACAGTTACCAAAGTAGTGAGGTGCTAGCATAAAGACAGACATATAGATCAACAGATAAATATGGTTAATGATTTTCAACAATGTACCAAGACCATCCAATGGGGAAAGGATAGTCTCTTTAACAAATGGTATTGGGAAAACTGGACATCCACATGCAAAAGAGTGAAATTGGACCCTTACCTTATACCACATACAAAAATTACTCAAAATGGATCAAAGATCTAAATGTATGAGCTAAAACTATAAAACTCTTGGAAGAAAAGAGTGAAAAAGATCGATGACATTGGATTTGGGAGTGATTTCTTGGCTGTGACACCAAAGCACAGGCAGCAAAAGAGCAAATAGATAAACTGAATTTCATTAAAATTAAAAACTTTTGTGCTTCAAAGGACACTGTCCACAGAGTGGAAAGGCAATCACGGAATGGGAAAAAATAAATGCAAATCACATATCTGATTAAAAGATTCATATCCAGAACATATAAAGAACTCCAACAACTCAAGAACAAAAAAACAAACAACTCAATTAAAAAATGGGCAAAGGACTTGAATAGACATTTCTCCCAAAAAGATATGCAAATGGACAATTAAGCACATGAAAAGACGCTCAACATCACTAGTCATTAGGGATATGCAAATCAAAATCACAAGGAGATAGTGCTTCAGAACCATTAGGAGGGCTGCTATAAAAACAAACAAACACAGAAAATAATCAGTGCTGGTCAAGATGTAGAGAAATCGAAACTCTTGTGCATTGCTGGTGGCAACATAATATGATGCGGCTACTGTGGAAAACAGTATGGCTGTTCTTCAAAAAATTAAACAGAATTCCCATACGATCTAGCAATTCCACTTCTGGCTATATATACCCAAAAGAATTGAAAGCAGGGACTCAGACAGATGTTTGCATATTATGTCCACAGCAGCACTGTGCACACTGATCAAGAGGTGGAGGCCCAGATGCCCACTGACAGATGAGTGGACAAAGAAAATGTGGTATATCTGTACAACAGAATGTTATTCAGCTTGGAAAAGGAAGGAAATTCTGATGGGGGCGGGGACAGGGTGGTAGCTCACGCCTGTAACCTCACACTCTGGGAGGCTAAGGCAGGAGGATCCCTTGAAGCCAGGAGTTTGGGACCAGCCTGGGGAACATAGTGAGACCCCATCTCTACAAAAAATTTTTTTAAATTAGATAAGTGTGGCGGCAGGTGCCTGTAGTCCCAGCTACTCAGGAGGCTGAAGCAGGAGGATTGCTTGAGCCTAGAAGTTTGAGACTGCAGTAAGCTATGGTCATGCCTCTGCACTCCAGCTGGGGTGACAGAGTGAGACCCTGTCTCAAAAAAAAAAAAAAAAGAAAAGAAAAGAAAAGAAAAGGAAAGAAAAAAAGGAAGGAAATTCTGACACATGATACAACACAGATCGGATGAGCCTTGAAGACTTTATGCTAAGTGAAATATGCCAGTCACAAAAGGCCAAACACTGCATGATTCCATTCCTATGGGGTACTTAGAAGAGTCAAATTCATAGAGACAGAAAACAGAATGGTGGGTGCTGGGGCCAGCAGGGAGCGGGTGGGGGAGTTAGGGCTTAATGGGGACAGAGATTCAACTGGAGAAGATGGTGGTGATGGTGGTTGCACAGCAGTGTGAATGTACTGAATGCCCCCAGAACTGTACACTTAAAACAGGGTAAAATGGTAAATTTTATGGCATGCGTGTCTTACCACAATAACAAAATATTAATCTATTATCTATGTTTCTTTATTATTATTATTATTTGAGACAGTCTTGCTCTGTTGCCTAGGCTAGAGTGCCGTGGCATCAGCATAGCTCACAGCAACCTCAAACTCCTGGGCTCAAGCGATCCTTCTGCCTCAGCCTCCCAAGTAGCTGGGACTATAGGCATGCGCCACCATGCCCGGCTAATTTTTCTATGCATTTTTAGTTGGCCAATTAATTTCTTTCTATTTTCAGTAGAGACAGGGTCTCACTCTTGCTCCGGCTGCTTTCTAACTCCTGACCTTGAGCGATCCTCCCGCCTCGGCCTCCCAGAGTGCTAGGATTACAGGCGTGAGCCACCTCGCCCGGCCTATCTATTATTTATGTATTTAATTTTTCTCACATCATTCCGTCCCCGGTGATGAGATCCCCTCTTAGGAAGCTGCTGCCTTGCCAAGTCCTGCAGGCAGCCACCTCTGCCAACCCAGGCTTCACCAGCTCCCTCCCACCTCACAAGGAGTCTACGTCCCGAGAACTAGTTTAGCAATCAGGAAGTGTGGCTCCTTAGTTTATCTCCAACATCTCGTAAATGTCTCCAGTGTCTACTGTGTGCCAGGCACCTTATCCTTGTCATCCAGCTTGATCCTTGAAATAACTCTAACAGAAAACAATCATGATCCCCATTTTATAGATGGTGAAACTGGGGCTCAAGAAGTTAAGTGGCATGCCCAAGGTCATAGAACTAGCAGTGTGAGCCAAACCAGGTCTGCTGACACCTAAGCCCTTTCCAGTCCAGAGGATCTCAACTTACTCTGGGGGATACCTGAGAGCAAACCTTCTTTGTAGTTAGGGAGTGAGCTCCCTATCTCTGGAGGTGAGCAAGCAGAGACTGGATTGCTGCTGGACAGGGATACAACACAGTTGTCCCCTACATCAGGTGAGGGTTTAGACTAAAGGACTTTAAGATCCCTTAAGCTCTGAAAGATTTGATTCTGAGGGCCAGAGAGGTGAAGTGACTTGCCCAAAGTCACACAGCAAAGACGCAGTTCTCCTGATTCCTTATTTAGAATCCTGCAGAGGAATGATTCGTGGTAGGTACTCAACTAATATTTGGTTAAGGACCCTGGAGACACAACTGTGAGTTTATTCATTGAGCCAACGAGCAGTTATTATGTATCGCCACCTATGAGACCTGATGGACAGGTACCTTGGCAGGTGGAGAGTGAAGGGAAGCATGTTCCAAATGAAGGGACAGCTCTCCCGAAGGCTTGCAGTGGGCGGAAGCACAGGGGCAAGCTGGACGGCAGTGATCGAGGCCTGGGTAAGCAGTGCTGACATCTGGTTAAGGACTTGGGTCTTTCTGCCAAGCTGGTGGCCCCTGAGGGCCCTGCCCTGACCATTTGTGACCACGGCTTTCTGAGGCTGGATTGTGCGACAAGCAGGGGAGGGGTGGGGTGGGCAAGGGGGCAAGACGGAACCTCAAGGAAGTAGCATCGAAAACACGGCACATCTCAAATAGGTGGGATTCATGTCCCTCTTGGCCCTCTGTATCTTTGTATCTCCCAGAAGCCGAGCAGTTCTCCTGCCCGGGGACAGACCAGGCTGATGCCGCAGATGAGGAAGCCCAACCCTCTCTCCCAGTTCCCACCTGCACGTACATGCCCTCCGTCCTCACCCTAGCCCTTGTCCCCTCCCTTGTCTGTTCACTCAAGCTGCTGTTTCTCTGCCCCCCAGGACGCTCCTGCCTCCAGCCTTTGCACAGGCTGTCCCCCTGGAATGCTCTTCCTGTGGGAACCTACCTGGCTGGTGCCTTGCCTCATTCAGCTCGCCAGTCGTGTCTCCCCACAGGAACCAAGGACTGAGAGGGCAGGATTTCGTCTGCTGTGGTCACGGCTCTGTCTCCAGGCCCCAGGGCAGTAACATGGACACAGCAAGGACTCGGCAAATACCTGCCGCATGAATGAGTGGCTTCCACAGCTGGAGCTTCAGAGGGAAAGCCTAAGTTCACACTGCCCTGACCCCTGACCTCCAGCCTGTTCTCAGGAGAAGCAAACTCTCCACGTGTGTTAGAGCTCTCCCGGCGTGTGTCTGTGTGTGGGTGAGGCAGGCGGGGCGGGCGGGAGGTGTTCTCATCTTCAGGGCTCCGGGCCACCTCCCATGAGGTTCAGCGAGCACAGGAGGAGCCCCTCTGCACACTGAGCCCAACGGCCTTCCACCACCAGCAACTCGCTGAACTCCTCCAGAGATCCCAGCAAGGGGCCAGAGGGGAAACTGAGACACAGAGAGGGTAAGCCACCTGCCCAAGGCCACTTCAGGGGGAGGGAGAGCCAGGACTGGACCCCCGCTGTGCACTAGTTTTTGACAGGCTGCTGTTGCTCTGGGACTCCTTCTGCAAGGAGCCCTGTGGCATTGCCCTGGGAGCAATGCGGTTCTGAGCAATGTAGAGTCTCTCCAGAGGGATCTGGGGGCCCAGAGCGAAGAGCACAGGCCTGCTCCACCCACCATGCTTCCTGATCCCGGGCAGGCCAGCCACACGGGACCTCAGTTTCCCTGCTGTGCAGTGAAGGCATTGCTGGGCTGATCACATCCCACCGGTTCTGAGCATCCTGGCGTTGCCTGTGACCGAGGCTTCTCTAAGGAGGAGGCAGTTTTTCAACAGGCTGAGTGTGCCTTGCTCCCTGGGCCAGGGGATGGAGGCTTTGAAGGAAAAATAAGAACTCAGCCAGTGCCTCTCAGGCTGCTCCCGGCTGCCCTGGAGAGATCCAGCCATCTGCCTACACCCAGCTGCAGGAATAGCTGAGTCACCCTGGCAGGGCCACTCACCCCTGAGATCTGAGCAGGCCTCAGCAGGGCTGGTGACCTCCTGGGCTCGTCCCCACCCGGTGCACTGGCTCTCTGGGAAGTCATATCCATGAGAAGTCACTAGATCAGACAGGGCCCTAGGTCCCCAAAGTTGGGGAAAATCAAAGGAAGTCCCTTAGGGCTGAGAGAGATAAAGGGGTCCTTTCAAGGGTGCCCTATGGCCACCAGCACTTCAGGCATAAGCAGGAAGTGTTGTGGGGCCCTTGTTTTTGGGTTTGATGTCAAGAAAGCAGCAGGTGGTTTTGGAGAATAACATCTGGTTGTTATGGGGAGGTAAGGGCCAGTCCTGGGTGGGCTCAGTGGAGGCTGCAGGAATAATAGGAGAAATCATGGCCCAATGTTGGCTGGCCAGTCAGGCCTGTACTGACCGCACGGCCACCTGTCCCTCAATACCCTTCCCCAGCCGTCCACAAGGCGCCCCTCTCAGGAAGGCCTCCATGACTGCCTGGCTGAAACGGCACCCTCCCCTGCCCCGCTGGTTCCATGCTCCTGCCAGGCCTGCGTCCGTACGCCTGGCTACCTCTTTACTGTTGGTCCTTCACTGGAACAGTAGGTCCTCAAAAGTGGCACCCTGCTCTTTCCTCAAGGCTGGCAGCAGTGCCTGGTGCATAGCAGGAGTTCAACAAACGTATCTGAGGGGGGACTGTGTCCTGTGAAGTTTACCATCAACAGTTTTTCAGGGAGAACACACAGCCAGAAAGAGGCAGGGCTGTGGTTTAAACCAGGCCTTCTCCTAGGAGTGGGGTCTTCTTGCTCCATGAACCTCGGAACGCCGTGCATCTGAGGAGTGGGGTTTGGGCCTGTGGGAGGGCACAGCCACAGGCATGAGCCCCTGGGAGAGGGACCTAGGGTTGGCAAATTCTGTGCTGTCATTGCGGCACTACAGAGGGTGAGGGTCTTCTCCATGGTCACACCTCCTTTAAGCCCTGGCTTAAGAGGCACTTCTTCTAGGAAGCCTTTCCCGGCCTTCCCCAAGCCAAGGAGTCCCCTTCCTCCTCCAGGCAATCCTAGCATCTTATACAAAATCCTGATCATGAGTGCAGTGGGCACACTGTGGGGCGGGCCAGCCCAGAGGAGGATCTGGATTTGCCAACCGAGGGCTGGAGACCCTGGGTATACCACCTCACTCCTCTGAGCTGCGCCTCTCTCACCCAGCCTAAGGAAGACAGGAGTACCTGCGCACCCTGAATCTTACACTTGAGTTCCCTACATTTCTGACAAGGATGGGCCCGGCTGTGGCTCGCACACCCCCAGCAGCTGGGAGCACTCTAGTTCCCTAGGGAGACACATAGTGAACAGTGACTTCTAGCAGGTATCTTCCATCCCAGCCCTGCCTGGAGGATCCTTGGATCCTCAAGAATTGGAAAATGCCATCTCTCAATCTTGAACAATGCAGAGCAAGTTGTTTTCTCCCTAAACATTGAGAGAGCTTGCTTGTTCTGGAAGACAAAGTCAAAAGCAGACTTGTTGGTGGAGTTACCTGTTTTGTTATCTGCCTTGAGCAGAAGTGGCTTTGGGGCACCCAAACAGCACTGATGACTTGTTGGCCCAGATAAATGTCAAATCCACACCCAAAATAGGCTATTAAAAAACACCTTGGGAAGGGGGAGATGGTTTTAGGGGTGGCCACTGTAAAACTGGAAATTATTCTCTTCCCCAAACCAGTTGGATTGTTCTTGTGTGATCCCAGCCAGATGGCAAGAAGATGCCACTAGGAGCAGTCACATAAAGTCTTACATGATTCAGGCTGGGTGTGGTGGCTCGCACCTGTAATCCCAGCACTCTGGGAGGCCAAGGCAGCGACCAGCCTGAGCAAGAGTGAGACCCCCATCTCTACTAAAAATAGAAAGAAATTAGCAGGACAACTAAAAATATATAGAAAAATTAGCTGGGCATGGTGGTGCATGCCTGTAGTCCCAGCTACTCGGGAGTGTGAGGCAGCAGGATCCCTTGAGCCCAGGAGTTTGAGGTTGCTGTGAGCTAGGCTGATGCCACGGCACTCTAGACCGGCCAACAGAGTGAGACTCTGTCTCAAAAAAAAAAAAAAAAAAAAGTCTTACATGATTCACCTTGGCTTTAAAAATCCATTTTCAAGAGCTCAGCAAATGAAGCAGTTTTTCTTTTCTTGTCTTTTTTTTACCCTGATGTCATTCTATTTTTTCTTAAAATTTTTTCACATTGCAGATAAATTATCTTTCCTTCCACCACCCAGAAACAAACATTGTTAACATTTCATGTTAATGGTCCTTCCCTGTCCTCTCCCCCAGCACTCCCTTTCTCTCTCATCAATGCAGTTATACTTCAAAAAAAAAGACACTGTATCTCTTCTCCCCACCAGATCTGAAGGATAGAGCTGTGAATGAGGTAGACAAGGTCCCACTCTTTTGGACCTCACAGTCCAGAGGGGAAACAGAAACTAAACACATAAATGAGCATTCAAGTTGTTTCCAATTTTCCTCTGTTACAAACAATATTGCAGTGATTTTAGCCAAGTGTCTGAATACACACATGTTGATTACATTAGAATAACTTTCCAAAAGTGGAATTTATGACACAGGGTTTTTCCCATTCCATAAAAAACTGTAATGATTATCTTTATGCACATTTGTATTTCTATTTTGTTGATATTATCTGATAAATACCTCCTCTGCATGAGACAGCTTTCAATGATAGACCTATGGATTCTCTGATCAGAAGGGATTTTACAGGTTTCCTGTCTAGGCTAACACTTCACCCCTCTCCAGCATCACAGCTTACATACTCGGGGACGGATATCTCATTCCTTCCTCCAGACGTTCATTCTATCCACATGGCTCTGCCTCTGGGAGATGTTCCCTTATATTGAAATAAAACTGGTCCCCCTGGGCTCCTGCCACTGGCCCTGGTCTTCAGCCTGTACAGTGCAAATCCAAGCCTCATCCCTGCGCTCATCCCGCTGCACTGGAGGCCTGCTCCCTGTCTCCTCAGAGGCCTGTGCTTTACTCATGCTGCTTGTGTGCTCCCATCCTGTGCTGAACTGCAGTTCCTTTCCTGGGACTCAGCTCAGGGACTGCCTCATCTCCCCCAGGGAGGCTTCCCTGGCCACGCCTCCCGAAGAGTAGTGGCCTCCTCTGTACCTGGCCACTGTCCCTCTCTCCGCAGCATGTTTTACTGCCTGTCCTCCTCATCCAGCTGTGTGCCACTTCAGGGCCATCTCTGCCTCCAGCAGGCACTGGATAAAACTTGCTGCATGAAGGAGTGGAGGAGGGATTCCAGTGCTTGCATCTCTGACAAACCGTGACCCCGGCATTCCATATGTCTGATTGGGGCCCACTGCCCTCCACTGTAAAATGGACAAAATCAACTTCCGGGGGTTATTAGTTTCCCCATTTGTTTACTTAACAAGTAATGCTCACTAAGCAGGCCCTTCTGAGCCCTCGCTGTCCTGAGAACTGAGGGTACCAGGCAAGCAGGACAGGCAGGTCCTGGCCCCCAGGACACTCCAATTGCAATGGAAATAGGCAAACAGTCACAGATTCCATCCAGGAGGTCTAGGAAGGAGCTCTGCAGGTGCTGGGCAGAGAATGCCAGGGGAGCAGCCCAGCGTGTGGCCAAGGCAGCCACCCCAGGAAGTAGATGTTCCAGCTGAGACCTGAAGGAGGAGGGTGATCTTCAGATTCCAGGCCCAGAGACAGCAGGTGCAAAGGTCTGGAAGTAGGACAAAGCCAGAGTGACCCCAAAATTGACCAGAGATCCTGTGAATGGCACTGGCATATTCATTCAATCAGCATCCATTGAGCAATGGTGCGTGCCAGGCCTAGAGCTAGTGATGGGTTCTAGGGACCCTGGGGAGGAACCAACCCCAACACTGCTCTGGAAGGCTGGAGGTGAGTGGAGAAGATCAGATGATTAAAATGCACAGGCAAGGGCTGCTGCTGAAAGAGACAATCAGTCTCTCCTGCTGGTGTCCTTAGGCTCATTAATAAATCAATCCACTGAATCATTGCTTCATGGATTTATAGATTTATTTCTTCATTGGTTCATTCATTCATCTCACAATTCGTGATTGTGGCACTTTCTGAGCCAGGAACTATGCCGGCTCTGGAGGATGACATGAGCGAGACAGATTCCTCCTTGACCCCGGGCAGCACATTCTCTAGAGGAACAAGACAAAGGATAAACAAATGGGAAAAATCAAACAGAGCAATGAGATAGAGCGAGAGGTCTTTGGCTGCAGATCCCCATCCAGGGAGGAAACAAGAAAACTTAGCTCAGGCTTGAAGGAGGAGGACGCAGCCCAGGAAGAACACAGGAATGGCCTGTGCAAAGGCCCGGGCCTGAGCAGACGTGGGGAATTGGGGAGTTCGCGTCTCTGAGTGTTAGGGCCTAGGGGCCATAAGCAGAAAATAATTGGCCATTAGCTTCTGAACTATGTTTGCTTACTTAAGAGAGAAAGTAGAAAAGTTTCAGTGCACTCTTATCTGACTCTGGACCTGCCATCTCGCACCTGCCAAAGTGATTACGTTCAGAAAAGAAATAGAAGGGCGGAGGTGCTTAGCACATCTGCCCACCAGACATAGCCACTGGTCCGAGGTCGAAACGCCCTGGGCCCCTGAGGTACCTGACATGCTTCGTATACTCAGTAGAATGCGCTCTGGCTAAGATCACAAAACATAAAATACGTTTTAATTAACCATAGTCATCCTGTTTCAAATCAAACCTTAGTTGCAATCAGTAATTCCTAAAAACTCACCTTAAGGCTTCAATGCCCCCCTGCCCGTGGTGCTGAAACAAGATAATAAATGTGTGGTAGCTAAGATTAATGCTTTTCTTTGCTTTTGTAACTGCGCTTGCTTGATTAGATATTTTTAGAGTGTGATTTTTTTCCCTTTAAAAGGGCCAGCTTCTCCTGACTCGCTGCTGCTCTCTGAAAACCTGTCCCAGAGCCAGTGGAGAGAGCATGCCCGGCCGGCTGAATAAACTCCAATTTTGATAAATCTGATCTAATCTGGTGTTAAAGTGGTCTTTTCTCGCGTTCTGGACTATAACAAGAGGGAAGCCTGCTCACTCCCCGGGAAGCGTGCAGCGGCCTGCCCACCCAGCCTGCGTCTGTCCAGAACAAATTGCTCGCTAATTTGAAGGGGCTGCCCATGAAGAGGTGCCCTGGTCTCTGGCCACACGCAGTGGGTGCTTCTTCCTGGAAACCGGCGAAGCGCAGCCTCCCCCGCAGCTGGGGCCCAGCTGGCACGGCCTCCTCCCGGCTGCGCAGTGGCAAGAGAACAGGGCTGCTTTGTGACAGTGCCACAGGATGGCGTGGGCAAACAGAAGGCCTGAGTGTGTCCAGGGTGGGCAGGCCAGGAACTCAGAATAGCTCACTGAGCCTGTGGTGGCTGGGCCCAGAGTGCAGCCAGGAAGAAACAGGTCTTTATTACGGGGAGGCCGGTACAGACTGAAACGGAGGATGCGCCGCCAGGCCAGCCAGCTGCCACCTTCGTGAGGCCAGCCCCACACAGTCCCTGTGCACAGACATGGCAGTCTAAGTTCACAGTCCTTTGGTAGCTTGTCTTTCATGGGGATTCCCCCCCGGGGTTTCTTTCTTTCTTGACTCTCCAAGACAGAAACAAACTTTTACATTTCTCATGAAAGGTGGTGGCCAGTGAATGACGCCCTGCACAGCTCTGTGATCCTCGCCACCTGAGCACGATGGTGCCCCAGCAATCCCAGGAAGTGGCTGTCTTTAGTGACCCCAACCTGCAGATAAGGAAACTGAGGGTCAGAGAGCACCAGTGACTCAGCCAAGTTCACAGCTGGTGAATATGGAACAGGGATGGAGCTAGGCCTGCCTGTGCCCCAGGCCCATGCATTTCACCACCATGGTGTGTGTGGGGGGCATGTGTGGTGTGCATATGTGTGTGATGGGTATGCTATGTAGTATGTATATGTGATGTATGTAACATGCGATGTGTGATGTGTAGTGGGTGTTCCTGTGTGTCATGTGGTGTGTATAGTGTGGGGGTGATATGTGGGGCATGTGTGTGATATGTGGGATAGTAGGTGTGTGTGCTGCATGCATGTGTGTGTGTGAGTGTGCCTGTGTGTGCTGCCTGCATGCGCTAGGGCACATCCAGAAAGTTGACCTTGTTAGGGCACCCTGGTGGGCCAGCCATGGGGTGGCCCAGCTTACCCACAGCAGTTGGTGGGGAAACAGGCCCAGAGTCCCCTGCCAGTGACCCGAGCAAGGCGCTTGCTCCTCAGGGGGGCATTTCCTCTGTGGGCCAGGGCCTCTGGGCTCTGGGTCAGGATGGTGACTTTGAGGGCCAGGTGAGGAGCATAGCCCCAGGGGCCTCCTGGCTTGCAGTCCCTCAGCAGGTCCACCAACAATGATGGGGCCCCCACTGTCCTCCTGCCCCTCCCTGCTCATCACCCCTGTGTCTTTCCCCTTATTGAAGACCTTCCTGGGGGCAGACTCCAAGCCAAGGCCCCGGGACCTGCCTGCTCCCGTCATTCCTGCCCCCTCCCTCAAGGCTCTGCTTCCTGGACCCCAGGGTGAACCCCAGGTAACCCCCAGGCCAAGCAGGTGCTGCATCCTGAGCTCTCCAGCCCCACATACCTTTCCCCCCACCCAAGGGCCCTTTTTATTGCAAAATGACAGCTCCAGGCTGGGCGCGGTGGCTCATGCCTGTAATCCTGGCACTCTGAGAGGCCGAGGTGGGCAGATCACTCAAGGTTAGGAGTTCTAAACCAGCCTGAGCAAGAGCGAGACCCCGTCTCTACTAAAAATAGAAAGAAATTAGCAATTCCACTCCAGCACATGTGAAAAAAAAAAAAGAAAGAAAGAAATTAGCGGGACAACTAAAAATATATAGAAAAAATTAGCTGGGCATGGTGGCGCATGCCTGTAGTCTCAGCTACTCAGAAGGCTGAGGCAGGAGGATTGGTTGAGCCCAGGAGTTTGAGGTTGCTGTGAGCTAGGCTGATGCCACGGCACTCTAGCCCGGGCAACCAAGTGAGACTCTGTCTCAAAAAAAAAAAAAAGAGAATGACAGCTCCACTGTCCTACCCTGAGCTGCCCCCTTGCTAGGGTAGGGCAAGCGTTCCTGGTACTTTGGCTGTGGAGCAAATCCATTAAGCTCACAGATTCTGGGGGTCAGGAATTTGGTAGGACACAGAGGGGACGTCTGGGGCCTTGGATGGGAGACTCAAAGGCTAGGGCTGGGATGGCTGGCTGCTGCAGGGGCCTGAGTGCCTCTCCATGCAGTCCCTTGACATGGCTGGCCTGGGCTTCCTCACAGCATAGTGGCTGGCGTCCCTCAGTATGAGCATCCTTGGGACAGAGGGAGATGGAAAGGAGACCCAAGGGCTGGGCGAAGTGTCCGAGTCACAGTGTGAGGAGGGCATAAGGGATTGTGGTCATTTGGGAAGAAGCAATCTACCACACACAGTGTCCCCAGAGCCCAGCACAGGGCTGGCAAGTACTCAGGAGACTTTTGTTAGTCTGGTGAGCTCACGGAGTCCCCAACACAGGGTCCAGATGAGGAAACTGAGGCCCAGAGAGCTGCAATAATTCACTCCAGAGCCTCAGCTCTGGGACCCTGGTCGGCCACAGCACTGTGCCCCCTAATGACCAGAGGTGGTACATCCAAGAGCACGAGGCCTGAGCGCCATCCCCTGGTGGTGTTGACTGTCAGGCAGAGCCGGCCAGGCCACTCCTGGAATACATGGACAAACGCTTGAAACTTGGCAGGTTCCAGGCACAGAGAATGCACATTTGTAATGAGCGTGTGTCCTAATGGTCACACTCTGTCATCTGCTGCCCCCTCCCCATCAGGGATGTCCTTGGAGATCTCCGAGGTCACCAGGGGTGTGTGTGGTGCAGACTGGCTTGCTGCCTGCTGGGTGGACCTGGGTGAATGGGTGACCACTGAGTGTAACTGCACTCTGGGTTAGTCCCAGGGCAGTCCCCAAGTGGCTCCGGTGGCCCCAGGATGAAGGCCACAGTCTTTAGAGTGGGAGTCTTGGAAGGCTTTGCCCACTCTGTCCGCCCTGTCGGCCAAGACTCTCAAGGCCCCAGAGGTTCCTACTACCCTGAAGTCAACCGGAGTCCAGACCAACAGCCCAGCTGCAGCTCTCTCCCCACCTGCAGCTTGCCCTGGGCCCAGCCACCGCCAGTGCTCTTGGAGTTAAGTCTAAACTCCTCATTCTGCCTGAACTGGCCCCTCTCGCTGCCTCTCCATGGACTGGGCAGAGCAGGAGATGGGGAAACATTAGAAAGGAGACTCGGAGAAGCAGAGCTAGGTCTGGAGCCCATAGAGCTGCCCGCCAGGGTCTCCTTCCATGATGCTGAGAAGCCCGCTGGGAGGTAACTCACCCCAATGGGAGGGAAAGTCATGAAGGTCAAGTGTGGCCAAAGGCCAGCAGGCGGAGCTGGAGGGGAGGGGAGACCTGGGCAAGCAAAGGGTCAGCGGCTCCATCAGGCCCCTGGCCCAGGCCCAGATGCCCAGACCCCCAGACCTCGGGCTCCTGCCAGAGCACTGCCCTGGGGGTGGCACAGGCTCATCCCCACGCTCCCTGCAGCAGTGTCCACAGCAGCCCAGAGGTGGGATCAGCCCAGTGGCCACTGAAAGATGAATGGGTCCACCAAATGCGGTGGAATATTAGCCTTCCAAAGGAAGGAAACGTTGACACATGTTCCAACATGGATGCGTCTTGAAGGCTTTATGCTAAGTGAAGTCAGCCAGTTGTAAGAAGATAGATACTATATAAATTTATATATGGCAAATTTATGTTATGTGTATTTTACCACAGTTTAGAAAAAAGAATAAAAACTGATGGAACAGAAAAAAATCAGTACAAAAAATAAGAATTATATTTCCAGCTTAAATGACTTTCTGAACAATTTTATAAGGCAATAGTAGTGCTGGCAGTTGAAAATTCAACATTTTCCAAACTACTCCTAATTCTCCCGTCACTAGCAAACACACACACACACACACACACATGCACCCCAACAACCTCAGTCCTGCTGGCTCTTATCTCAACTAATAGTATAACAGGAAACAATATGCTATGAAAAAAGTCTACCAGAAAGCACCTCCAAGTCTAGAGATTGTGACCAATATTTGCAGGGGGAGGGGAGAGGAAGGAGTCTGCTGTGTTTTTTTAACCTAAGAAAACATTGAAATGGCTTTTCTTGTTTTGCCAGTAGAAGTCTCAGATTGAAACAACAAAAAAAGCAAAATTATTCTGCACAAATGTACAAATAAAGTAAGAGTTTGTTTCTTTAGGTATAAAACGAAACCTCTACTTGAAGTCATTGGAAGTCTACCAACACAGGAAGAATCGCTAGACCAGGGTCCCAGGAAGGACAGAGGCCTGGGGAGGTGACCTGATATTTGGGGCTGTTTTTACCTCAGGGACAACTGGAAAGAAAGGAGGGAAAGAGGCACTCTGGGAGGCCGAGGCGGGCGGATTGCTCGAGGTCAGGAGTTTGAAACCAGCCTGAGCAAGAGCGAGATCCCGTCTCTACTAAAAATAGAAAGAAATTAATTGGACAACTAAAAATATATATATAGAAAAGATTAGTTGGGCATGGTGGCACATGCCTGTAGTCCCAGCTACTCGGGAAACTGAGGCAGGAGGATCGTTTGAGCCCAGGAGTTTGAGGTTGCTGTGAGCTAGGCTGACACCATGGCACTTTAGCCTGGGCAACAGAGTGAGACTCTGAAAAAAAAAAAAAAAGAAAAGAAAGGAGCACAGAGTAGGTATGACGAAGACATTTACATACGTCGGATGATACTGAATGTGCCTATTAAGAGACAGATGCTTGTCAGGCTGGATAGCAGGAATCAAGTTCTGCTTGAGAGGGAGGGGGAAGGGGACAGGTGGGAAGAAGATGACCCTCCGTGCCCCGCCCGAGGAGACTCGAGGAACTGAATGATGGGAGCAGCTGTGGGCACGGGGCATGCCCTGCCCCCTAGCAGGGCCTGCTCACACTGGTGTCCCCTTCAGTCATTCAGAGGAGCATCTTAAGGGCCTGCTCTGTGCCAAGGTGGTGCTGGGTACCACAGATTTGTGGTGGGGAAAACAGAACAAGGCCATGATCCTTGCCCTTGTTGGGGACACAGATAAACAAGAAAATACACGATCGTGCTCCTTTCCAGAGGAGAGAGAGCAATGAGGACAGCACACAGGGTGGGGGTGAGGGATGTGGCAACTCTCTGCTGTCCCAGCCAGACAGGGCTCTCTCAAATGAGTACCCTCTCCCCCTTCCCATGTTTCCTTCCTCCTCTCCAAGCCCCATGCAAGGACAGCCCACTGGACTACAGCAGGGTCCACACTCTGCCTGCACACTGTGAGCCCCCAAGCGTGGCCAGGATCTGTGGCTCTGCTACTCTGGTGCCCAGAGACCTGTGGAGGATGTTGGAGGCAGGGGCTGGATCAGCTGCTGTCAGGCCTTTCCTGCTCCTGTTGTGCCCCCGGGTGGGGTAGGACTGTCCCTGCAGCCACCCCAGACTGGCCAGCGCCCACAGCAAGGAGGCCTCAGATGCCTCATTTATGTCCACGGCTTCACAGACCCCCACAGGGACCTTCTCTTCCCCAGGATAATGAAGATTATAAAGGAGAAGCTGTCATTCTCCATTACCGGGACCAATGATTTCAATCACTTTGGAAAATGTTCTCAAACAAATGCTTTTTAACCTCTTAGCACATAAAAGTCTTTTTAGAAAGGTAGTTCCTCTAGAAGTTCTGTATCAACATCCTTGGGGAACGATTAAGAACTAAGCCCAGACAGCCATGAGGCTCACCCTGTAATCCCAGCACTCCAGGAAGCCGAGGTGGGAGGATCGCTTGAGTCCCGGAGTGTGAAGTTGCAGTGAGCTATGATGACGCCACGGCACTCTAGTCCAGGTGACAGAGCAAGACTCTGTTTCCAAAAAAAAAAAAAAAAGGAAAAGGAGTCCACAGAAATGCTTATATGGTATTGAACGAATTCAGCCCCAGAACCCTGAGTTGGACCAAGTAGGATTGGGCATTTGACCTTGTCACCCACTGGCCCGTCCGGCTCTGAAGAGAAGAACCACATTTTGTTCCTCTTTGTGCCCTCAGCGCTCCTGTGGCACTTGGTTTCCTGAAGCCCGTGGGGGTTTGATGAAATTCCTGTTCTTGCCTGTCTTGCATTCCTTTCGGGGTGCCTAGTTTTTGTCTAGCTGTTCATTCACTCAGCCATTCTGACAGTCACTTATTCAGCAGATATCTGAGTATCTGAGTGTTCTAGGCACACACTACCTGCCTGCTGAGAATACAGCCAAGTCCACAGAGCTAATACCCAGTTGTTATGCCTGGAGGAGGTAAGGCCGACGGTAATCAGATAATGACACAGACACTATTGCAAATTGCAGTAAGTACCATGGAGGGGACACACTGGGCATCTTCAGGATCAAGGGGAGGCTGGAGAGGAATGAGCAGGGTGGCAGGAGCCAGGTCCTATGGGGCCCAGCAGGCCATAGGACAGAATCTAGGTTTTATTCCAGTGTAAGGAGGAGCTGATGAGAACTTTAGGCAAAGCCCTATATATCTGATTTATGGTTTTTGAAGACCCCTTTGATGGCTGTATACTGTGTGGGGGGTGGCTTGGGATGGGGAAGGGGAAGCAGAAGACCACTTAAGAGGCTGCTGAGTGGCCCAGGTGAGACGCTGGTAGCCTGGATGGGGATGGATGGAGGGATGCACTTGAAATATCTTGTAGGGATGATGTCAGCTCTTACTATTAACTTAAGGTCATTTTAAGCCAAAGTCCTTAGAAGATATTGCTGTTAAAGAGTCTTTGAGAAGTTTCTGGTATAGGAAGTGGGGTGATGACACAGATATGATCCAAGCTGGGCACCACTTGCTTGTGACTTGTTGGTCTCACTTTCAAGGAGGGCTGTTAACCTGCACTCCCTGCCTGGCAGCCTCAGCTTCTTTCTCCTTATTCACTTTCAGCAGCAAGAAAAGAATCCTTAGGGCCTGGTGCGGTGGCTCACGCCTGTAATCCTAGCACTGTGGGAGGCTGAGGCGGGCAGACAGCTCAAGGTCAGGAGTTCGAAACCAGCCTCAGCAAGAGCAAGACCCCATTTCTACTAAAAATAGAAAGAAATTAATTGGTCAACTAAAAATACATAGAAAAAATTAGCCAGGCATGGTGGTGCGTGCCTATAGTCCCAGCTACTCGGGAGGCTGAGGCAGGAGGATCGCTTGAGCCCAGGAGTTTGAGGTTGCTGTGAGCTGGGTTGACTCCATGGCACTCTATCCTGGGCAACAGAATGAGACTCTGTCTCAAAAAAAAAGAATCCTTAGGAACGCTTTTCATCTGCCCATCCTGCCCCTTCTGACAGCTGTTTGGCCAAGCTAGTTTAAAACTTTAAGTTCCAGACCACTATGTTTTTCCTGCCAGTCTGTCTCTTATGGTTCAAGAAATACGTTTTTATAAAGTTTTATTGGCCCACAGCCAGGACTATTTGTTTATATATTGTCTATTGCTGCTTTTGGCATACAAAGGTAGTGAGTAGTTGTGAAACCATATGGCCTACAATTCTCAAACAGATAGTCTGGCCCTTTGAGAACTTTGCTGGTCCCTGCCCAAGATCAGGTAGCAGGTTCACACCAGGCTGATTCCAGTGTATGTCTTCTTGAAGTGGCCCAATACTCCTATTCCTCAAAGTTCTGGCTTGGGGGAAAAGTAACAAGGTGCTCACTGGCTCATGAGCATCCAATTTAATGTATGTGCATAAGCTGACTCCTGAATGCCAGAGACTGCCTCTGGACTGAGGGGATGGATGTCCTGTGGACTCCTGAAACTCTCCTCAGTCACTGTGCTCCTGTATAGGAGCTAAGAACAAGTTAACTGACTCAAGCATGATTGGTGGGGTGCCTCCCTCAAGCTATTAGACCCTATCCCCATCCCCATTTATACTTCCAGAAAGTGAGGGAGCTTCAGACCCCAGCAGCAGAGATGGTCTGCAGGGGTCACCCAGGATGACATCTGGTCCTCCCCTATAGCTCCAGGGGTGGGAGCCCCTCTCCCAACTTGTTACTGACTTAGGAAAAGGTAGAAGGACCAATTTTCCAAGATCCAGGGGGCCCTCTTGATTCTCCAGCTGGTCAGAATTGGGTGGAAGAGAAGGGAGCCAGGTCTGAAGGTCCCGAAGGTTGCAGTACCAAGGAGAGCAGTAGTGTCCTTGGCTCCCCCATCCTGTTCTTGAGAGAGACACATGACCTGCATCTAGTATCTGTCTTGTGTTATGCAAACCAGCTTCAGTTCCCCATTCCGAACAAGACTATACAAATCTCTATTTAGAAATCTCAGAAACACTGATTGAGTAGGAAGATTTCAGAACCCAGGATCCCTTAGAGATAAGCTGCTGATATAATCATGTATGTTAACACCTGAATCAGGACTTTTTACTTTTAGATTGCCAGAAAATTTTATTGCAATTAGCTTTAAAAACAATTAAGCTGAATATAATTCTCTTACTGGTTATTATACTTTTAATTTTCTCAACCCAATTTACTTCTTTGACGATAAACATCTAAGTATTACACATGCCTAAATCATTAAGTTTTACCTTAGAGTACACTTGTTGACTTATGCTTTCTGGAATTTAAGGTTTCTATTATGCAGATTATTAAACTTCAGCTTTAAAACTATTCTAATTTTTCATAATTTGCCCTAATTACCTACCTTTTAACATGAAGCGAAAAAATCATTTTAGCAATAAATATGTTATGTAAGGAAGCTATTTCCATATTCAGTGAATATATCTTTAGTATACTAATTACTTACAGCAGTACCCAGCAGCTGCTAAATATTAAATGTAGATGACTTGTTCTTTCAGCTTCTAAATTCAGGAGTTCCTCAATTTGTAATCAACGAATCACCTCAATAAAAAACGTATATGTGCACAAAAGCTGTTTGAGATTAGATTCCCGGAGTCTTCATTCACAGCTAAAATGAGAGAACCTCCTCTATCAACCTCAAAGATCTGTAACGACACAAAGGCAACCTAAGCTGCATGTTTATTTGGGGTCTATTACCTAGGACTCTTATAAAACAGATTCAAATCTAGATCAAAGCTTGTATCTGCAAGTGACCATTAAACCTTCCATGTAGTCTGAGTGAAAGAAAAAAAAATCCTAATACTCACTCACATAAAGGACTTAGCTGTCCATTTCCAGGGAAAAGAAACATACAATACTCTGAAATAGCTATGGTTAGTTTTTCTCATCAGCCTTCTAAAGGGGGTACTCCTAAGCCACTTTTACCTTACTACTGAAATCATATGAGCAATATATCTATTTTCACACAAACGGAAAAGGAAATACATAAAGTTCTTTTCAGAAGGAAAGCTTTTCCAATAAAATTTAAAATTTTTATTATTATAAACCAAAATTGGCAACCACCACATACAGACGTTTGCTATGGACAAACTAAGACTGTGAGGTCATACTTTCAAATACAACTTCAGAGTTAGTTGCAAAAATTCAATATATTGTCTCAGAATTTGTATAATTTCCTTCAGTTTACAATACATGCTATGTAAAGTTTAATATGATGCTAAATAATGTGCCATTTACCCTAAAAGTAGGTCATAGAAAATTGAATGACTATTAGGATTGAATAATAACAAGGCTTTAATGGCTTGTTTTTCTTACGATTATATAAACAATACAAATCTCAAAAAGGTAATACTGTTAGTTGAGTAGCAAAATCCATAAAAATAACAGTTCTGCCACAGTGCACAGATAAGTTCATTCATTTTGTTGCTCCTTACCCTCACCAAGGTTTCAGGTTAGAATTGAAAGACAGGCTGGGTAGGGTGCACCAGTAGTCCCAGCTACTCAGGAGGCTTGGGCTAGAGGATCACTTCAGCCCAGGAGCTGCAAGCCAGCCTAAGCAACACAGCTAGACTCTGAATCTATTTAAAAAAAAAAAATTGGAAGACATAGAAAAATCTACACATTCTATATGTAATAATGAATAAACTAAGAAGTAGAGTTTGTGGAAAGGAAACTAAAAATTTCGTACCCCAACATCATACATGCCTATTAATAGGATTTTAATTAACTTAATGCTCGAGATAAGAATCTTAGCTGGGGTCCTCTTGCAGGAGTGGTGAGGCCACTCAGAGCTGAGGTCTTTCACTGCAACAAGGGAAGTAGTCTTCGGTCCGAAACAGGACGGGGGGCTCGTAGCCGGTTTGCTGCAGCCTTGAGGGGGACGACTTGCTAAAGAGGGAGGGCACGTTCATTGTGTGCAGGAGTTTTTTGAAGGCCCTGGGGAAAGCTCCCAGTTCGGCTTCGGCTTTGGTCACTTGCTCCTCCATCCTGGCCACGCTGTTGCCGATCATCCTCACGAAGGCCTCCAGCTTGTCGATCCTGCCGTAGATCCGCCTCATCTCGGCGGCCTTCGCGTAGATGCGAGGCACGCCCTCACTGACGACGTGCGACGAGTCGCCGCGAATCATGTCCAGCATGCCCACGAACTCGTCCACTCTGGTGAGCAGGTCTTCGAGGCTGGAGTCCAGGGCCTCGACCTCGGGCCGCGCCCCGGCCCTGGGCAGCAGGCAGGCGGCGTAACCCGCGGCGGCGCGGCGCAGCAGCGGCAGGTCCCGGCCTGGCGCGCCGTCCTCGGCGCCCTCGTCCTCCCACGGCCCTGAGGCGCTGCTGTGGCTCTGGGACACCGTGCCGCTGTCCCCGCTGGAGGCGGCGCCCTGCGACTCAGCCTCTTCCGCCGGCCCCTCGCGGGGCAGCCCAGCAAACCGCCCCTCCATGGTCCAGGGCGGCCCGGCTGCGCAGCGTCGCTTCCGGCTCGGCGCACTCACGTCTGCGCGCACGCTCGCGCGCACGCCCGCTCGCGCGCCAGTCCCTGCGGCCAAGGGACGCTATGCGTGCACGCGCACCCACTTTCGTTTGCGGCGTCCAGCTGTGCTCACGTTCACACTCAGAACTCATAAAAAAAAAGAATCTAAGAGGAGTACGATAAAGCGCGTTATGTTTTAAGTGTGCACACTGATCCCGTTTTACTTATCTATACAACCCTGTAACCTCTTTCCAGATCAACATATTGAACATGTGCAGTGTGAACCAAAATAAAATTTTAAGGCTCACCCCCCCACCGGCTGACTGAATGGACCCCCCTCCTGGCCAAAGGAATATCCTAAAACTAAGTTGTCTGCCAGGAGGAGGGAGGTCAGACATGCCTCATCATGCCCCCCTTCATTCTTGAGTCCTTTGTGACCCATTGACAGGCCTAAGGGTATGCAAGACAAACCTGCAGGTCCTCAATTTACACAACAAATCTATGTCCGGTGGCTTATCTCTGATAACCACTCCTTATGTTAAAGCATTCCAAGC
>CAUYRT010079590.1:0-15489 GCA_963574885.1 Lepilemur ruficaudatus | reverse complement strand
GACTATCTTTGGCGTATATGAATGCCTCTGATTTGTGTATATTGATTTTATAACCTGAGACTTTACCAAATTCATTTATCAAATCAAGGATTCTCTTGGAAGAATCCATGGGGTTTTCTAGATATAATATCATATCATCAGTGAAGAGTGAGAGTTTGATCTCATCTGCACCAACTTGGATACCCTTACTACCACCTCTTGCCTGATTGCTGTTGCTAGGACTTCAAGCACAATGTTGAATAGAAGAGAAGATACTGGGCGTCCTTGTCTAGTTCCAGTTCGAATTGCATTTATAGATTTGCATATGTTGATCCAGCCTTGCATCCCTGGAATAAAGCCCACCTGGTCATGGTGAATTATTTTTTTGATATGCTGGTGAATTCGATTTGCTAAAATTTTGTTGAGGATATTTGCATCTATATTCATGAGGGATATTGGTCTGTAGTTTCTTTTTTTTATTGTTGTTGTGTCCTTTCTTGGCTTTGGTATCAAGTTGATATTGGCTTCATAGAATGAGTTAAGAAGGATATCATCTTTCTCAATGTTGTGGACTAATTTCTGTAGTATAGGTATGCGTTCTTCTTTGTGTGTTTTGTAAAACTCTGGAGTGTAGCCATCTGGTCCGGGATGTTTCCGTTTTGGGAGGATATTAATTACTGCTCCCATTTCTGAGCTTGAGATTGGTCTGTTTAGAAATTCTGTTTCCTCCTGGGTGAACTTAGGAAGGTTGCATGTTTCCAGAAATTTGTCCATTTCCTCCTCATTATGTAGTTTTTGAGCATATAGTTTTTTATTGTAATCAAAGATTATGTTTTGTATTTCCATGGTGTCTGTTGTGACCTTCCCTTTTTCATTTCTAATTGAGTTTATTAGAGTCCTTTCCCTTTAAGTTCTTGTCAGTCTAGCCAGAGGGCTAACCATATTGTTTATCTTTTCAAAAAACCAGCTTCTGGTATTGCTGATCTTCTGAATAACTGTTTTGTTCTCAATTTCATTTAGTTCTGCTTTGATCTTTGTTATTTCTTTTCTTCTATTAAGATTGGGATTAGTTTGCTCTTTTTCTTTCAATTCCTTGAGTTTATTCATTAGGATGTCAATATCTAAGCTTTCTGTTTCTTGGATGTGAACATTTATTGCTATTAGTTTTCCTCTTAGATGTGGTTTTGCTGTATTCCACAAGTTTTGGTAACTTGTGTCTCCATTATCATTTAGTTCAAAGAAACTCTTGATTTCTCCCAGAATTTTCTCCTTGACCCAAGAGTTTTTCAATAATAAGTTGTTTAGTTTCTATGACTTTGAGAAGTGGTGAGAGTTTCTATAGGAATTGAGCTCTAATTTTATACCTCTATGTTCAGAGAAGACACATGGTATTATTTCTAGTTTTCTGAATTTGTTTAGATCTCATTTGCGGGGTAGTATGTGGTCAATTTTGGAAAAGGTTCCATGGGCTGCTGAGTAGAATGTGAATTCAGCTTTATTTGGGTGGAATGTTCTGTAGAGATCTGTGAGATCTTTTTGTTCAAAAGCTCTGCTTAAGCCCATTACTTCTTTGCTCATTTTCTGTTTGGAGGGTCTATCCAGCTCATTCAGTGGAGTGTTGAAATCCCTTTCTGTTATGGCAGTATTGTTTAACATGTTATTAAGATCTGACAAGGTTTGCTTATGTAGTTAGGTGCTCCTATGTTGGGTACATAAATATTAAGAATAGTTAAATCTTTTGTTGGATCTTCCCTTTCACCTTTATAAAGTGGCCTTCTTTATCCTTTTTTACTTCTGTTATTTTAAAGCTTATGTTGTCTGCAAATAGTATGGCTACACCTGTTTTCTTTGACTTCCATTTGCCTGGATGATAGTTTTCCATCCCTTGACCTTCAGCCGGAAATCATCTTTGTGGGTTAGATGAGTTTCCTGTGTATAGCAGATACAGGGCTTTTGGATTTTTATCCACTCTGCCAGTCTATTTCTCTTCAGAGGACAGTTTAAGCCATTAACATTTATTGAAAGGATTGAGATTTGAAGAAGATTTCCATTCATATTGTTGGGTAAAGTCCAGTTGCTTTGTTTTACTCCTTGTGCCATCATGTAGTTCAAGTTCTAGTCTTTAACTCTTTGAAGGTTTTACTTTGAAGAGTGCTTATTGCCTTCTTCCGTGTGAAAGGCCGGTCTAAGAGCTTCCTGAAGGGCTGGTCTGGTCTTTGCGAATATCAACAGAGAATGCTTGTCTGAGAAGGATTTTATTTCTCCCTCATGGATGAAACAATTTTGCCCGGTAAAGAATTCTAAGTTGGGCTTCATTCTCTTTTAGAAGATTAAGGATAGGCACCCAGTCCCTTCTGGCTTATAGGATTTCAGATGAGAAATCTGCAGTTAATCTGATAGGCTTACCTTTGTAGCTCATTTGTTGCTTTTGTCTGGCTGCATGGAGGATTGCTTCTTTTGCATTTACTTTGCTCAGCCTAATAACCACATGACGAGGTGATTGCCTTTTCACATTTAATCTCCCAGGAGTTCTGTGTGCTTCTTGTATTTGAATATCGAGATTTCTGGGTAGGCTTGGCATATTTTCCTCCAGTATTCCATGAAATAAATTTTCCAGCCCTTGTTAATGTTCTTCTTCCCCTCTTGTAACCCTATCAAATGGAGGTTTGTTTTTTTTACATAATCCCATAATTCTTGTAAGCTTTGGTCTTTTCTCTTATTTCTGTGTTCCCTTTCTTCCTCTGATTTGTTTAGCACATAAGTATAATCTTGAAGCTCTGAAATTTGCTCTTCTGCATGATCCGTCCTATTCTTAAGACATTCCATTGAATTTTGGAATTCCTCGAATGCTTCCTTCATTGCCAGGATTTCTGTTTGGTTTTTCTGAATAATTTCAATTTCTTTGGAGAATTTTTCATTCATTTTCTGAATCGTTCTTGTGGTTTCTCTATGTTGGGCATCAGTTTTCTCTTCAATACCATTGAGTTTTCTAACAATACATATTCAGAATTCTTCCTCTGTCAGTTTAATCATATCATGTAAGTTGGTGTCAGTTGGTGATGATCGAGTATTTTCTTTTTAGGTGACTTTTCTCTCTCACCCTTCATGTTTCCTGTGATCTTTAGCTGGTTCTTTGTCATCTGGGAACTTTGTCAAGGACTGGAGTTGCTGGGACTGGATTAGGAACCAAAATCTGATAGGCTTCTCCTACCTTCTTTCAGCCTCCAGCAGGGAATAGGAAGCGAAGTGGAGTTAACAGTCTGACAACCATGTTTCAGGATGAACAGCTTCTGTCTCAGCTCTGCTGAGGGGTGGAGACTGTCCCTTTGGCACGAAGCACCCAGGCCCAAGTCACAGGAGAGGGTGGGTAGTACTGTCTCCCCAGATCACAGCTGGAGAGGCAACCTCCCTTGCAATTCCACCCTGCCAAGCTGGGTTCTGCCCTCTTGCTCAGAACCCAGGCAGGTGGGTAAGGAGGTAGACCCGCCAAGAACAGCTGGGCAAGTCAGGTGCAGATGTCACCACATTCTCCTAACCACCCCTTAAAATGCCAAACCTGAGCCGCAGGAATAGGAGGACCCGTTGCTGGGTTGGGGGATCAGATGGACTGTCTCCTTTTTTTTCTCTCTCTCCCTCCCACTTTCAAATGCTGGACCTGCTCCTCTGGTTTAGGACTGGGAGGGGGATTGTGACCGCTATCAGAGCAGCCTGCAGCATTTCCAGGCTAGGGGAGGCATCGACCATCTACTTAGAGCTGGTGCACAGCAGGCAGCTTCCAAATCGTTCTCTGAGCCCACTGCTTCCCCAATCCACCGAGTCCCAACTGTTCAGCTGCAGGGTACCACGCTCGCTCTGTCTCTGCAGTGCCTGCCAAAACCTCAGCGAGTTCCCAAGGCAGAGTCTCTTCCAAAGTATATGCTCCCATCATAGTCTTAGAAGCCTTCCGATGTGAGAGGACACTCTCTGCACTCACTCCTGCAGAACCAGGAAGTGCCCACTTGGCTAGGATCCTACCCCAGCCAGGGCTGACTCAGAGGAGTGCACGGGAAGTTCAAAATGTTCCCCACTCCAGTTTTTACTCCAGACAACCCCTCTGCATGCACCACCACTTCCTGCCGACTTCAGAAACTTCCCTGCCTGCGTGGGTGTGGGGCACGGTGGGGGAAGGATTGTCCTCCTGAGCGTCAGAACACCCCACCCAGCAGGCCGGCTGGGGCGGGACCCGCGCTCCCTCCCTAAGGTACACTTCCAACTCTCTGGGCTCCAGGAGAGATTCTCTGAATCACCTCCATTTTCCACTGGTGTCCTATGTCCCAGGCTGTTTCTCTGCAGGTCCACGAAACTGGTCCTGTGGAAGTGGAGTTCACTCCAGTGCAGTAGTCCGCCTATTTCACCTCTGATTCTGAGAGCAGAGAGCCAGGAGGGTACCCCTAATCCACCATTTTTTTCAATTGTTTTGGGACTTTTTGATAAAGGCCATTCTCACTGGAGATAAGTGGTGTCTCATTGTGGTTTTGATTGGCATTTCCCAGATGATTAGAGATGTTGAGCATTTTTTCATATGTTTGTTGGCCGTTACTCTATCTTCTTTTGAAATGTTTCTGTTCATGTCCTTTGCCCACTTTTGATAGGGTTGTTTGATTTTTTCTTTCTGATTTTCCTGATTTCTATATAGATTCTAATTATTTGCCAATTATAGGATGTGTAACAAGCAAATATTTTATCCCATTCTGTAGGTTGTTTGTTTGCTCTCATGATAGTTTCCTTGGCTGTGCAGAAGCTTTTTAATTTAATCAAGTCACATTTATTTATTTCTGTTGCTGTGATTGCCTTGGGGGGGTCTTCTTCATAAATTATTTGCCTAGGCCAATGTTTATAAGAGTTTTCCCTACATTTTCTTCTAGAATTCTTAAGGTTTCATTCCTTAGGTTTATGTCAGTTATCCATTTTCAATTGACTTTTGTGAGAGGTGGGGATCCAGTTTTAATCTTCTGCATGTGGTTATACAGTTTTCTCAGCACTGTTTATTGAATAGAGATAGAGATTCTTTTCCCCAAAGAACATTTTTGTCTGCTTTGTTGAAGATTAGATGGCAATATGTGGATGGTTTCATATCTGGGTTCTCAGTCCTGTTGCAAAGGTCTATATTTCTGATCTTGTGCCAGTAAATTGCTGTTTTAGTCAATATAGCCTTGTAGAAATGTTTCAACTCTGGTAGACTGATGCCTCCCAATTTGTCCTTTTTGCTTAAGCTTTCTTTGGCTATACGAGGTCTTCTCTGATTCCATACAAAGCGTAGAATTATTTTTTTCTAGCTCTGTAAAGAATGATGATGGTACTTTGATATGGATTGCATTAATTCGCTAGATCAATTTAGGGAGTATGGACATTTTAAAAATATTGATTCTGCTAATCCATGAGCATGGTAGATTTTTCCATCTGTTTACATATTCAAAAATTTCTTTTCTCAGTGTTTCTTAGTTTTCCCTATATATGTCTCTCACCTCCTTCATTAAATATATTCTTAGATATATAATTTTCTTTGAGGCTATTGTGAAAGGTGTTGCATCTTTGATTTGATTTTCAGCTTGACTGTTATTGGTGTATATGAATGCCACCGATTTGTGTGCATTAATTTTGTATCCTGAGACTTTACTGAATTTATTGATCAATTCTAGGAGTCTCTTGGTTGAATCCTTGGGGTTTTCTATATATAATATCACATCATCAGCAAAGGGTGACAGTTTGACCTATTCTACCCCCATTTGGATGCCCTTAATTTCCCTCTCTTGTCTGATTGCTTTGGCAAGGACTTCAGCTCTATTTTGAATAGAAGTAGAGATAGTGGGCAACCTTGTCTGGTTCTGGTTCTAAGCAGGAATTCTTTCAATTTTTCCCCATTCAGTATGATATTGCCCGTGGGTTTATCATATATGACCTTAATAATTTTAAGGTATGTCCTGTCTATACCTATTTTGTTAAAAGTTTTTATTATAAACATGTGCTGGATTTTGTAAAATGCTTTTCTGCATCTATTGAGAGAATCATATGGTCTTTGTTCTTGCTTTTATTTATGTGGTGAATTGCATTTATAGATTTGCATATGTTGAACCAGTCTTGTATCTCTGGTATAAAGTCTGCCTGGTTATGATAATTTATTTTTTTGATGTGCTGTTGGATTCGTATTGCTAAGATTTTGCTGAGGATTTTTCCATCTACATTCATCAGAGCTATTGGTCTGTAGTTTTCTTTTTGTGTGTGTGTGTGTGTCCTTTCCTGGCTTTGGTATCAAGGTAATGTTGGCTTCATAGAATGTGTTGGGGAGGATACCATCTTTCTCAATGTGGTGGAATAATTTCTGCAGTTTAGGGATGAGTTCTTCCTTGCAGGTTTGGCAAAATTCATGCATGAACCCATCTGGTCCTGGAATTTTTCTTGTTGGAATGTTTTTAAGTGCTGCTCCAGTTTGTGTGCTTGATATTGGTCTGTTCAGGAATTCTATTTCCTCCTGATTGAACTCAAGAGTTGAAGTCCAGAACCTGGATTCCACAATGGATCAAGAAGTAAGACAAAACAGTAAGACTTTATCCAATAATATGAATAGAAATATACCCCAAATATCAATTCTCTCAATATATGTGAATGGCTTGAACTGACCTTTGAAGAGACGTAGACTGGCTGACTGGGTAAAAATTCATAAGCCAAGTATCTGCTGTCTCCAGGAAATGCATCTAACCCACAAAGATGCTTTCAGACTCAAGGTCAAGGGTTGGAAAACAAGCTTCCAAGCAAATGAAAGCCAAAAGAAAGTGGGAGTTGCTATACTTATTTCAGATAACATAAGCTTTAAAATAGCAAAAGTAAAGAAAGACAAAGATAGTTACTATATAATGGTGAAAGGAAAAAATCCAACAAGAAGACAATTCTTAATATTTATGCACCCAATACAGGAGTGCCCAGATACATAAACTAAACCCTGTTTGATCTAAATAGCATGATAAATAGTAATCCCATAGTAGCCGGGGATTTCAACACCCCACTAACTGAACTGGACAGATCCTCCAAGCAGAAAATAAGCAAAGAAATAATGGACTTAAACAGAGCTCTAGAACAAATGGGTCTAACAGACATCTACATAATATTCCACCCAAATAAAGCTGAATATACATTCTTCTCATCAGCTCATGGAACTTTCTCCACAATTGATCACATCTTAGGCCACAAGTGAGACCTCAACAAATTACAAAAAAATAGAAATTAAGCCATGTATCTTCTCAGACCAGAGTGGTATAAAACTAGAGTTCAATCCCAACAGAAACACTCACCACTTCACAAAGTCATGGAAATTAAACAATCTATAGTTGAATGACTATTGGGTCAAGGAGGAGACCAGATAGAAATCAAAAGATTCTTCAAAGTAAATGATGATGGGGGCACAAGTTATCAAAATCTGTGGGATACAGCAAAAGCATTCCTGAGAGGAAAACTAATAGCATTAAATGCTCACATCCAAAAGACAGAATGCTCACAAATCAACAAACTAATAAATCGTCTCAAGAAACTGGAAAAGAAAGAGCAAATTAATTCTAAACCTAGCAGAAGAAAATAAATAACTAAGATCAGAGCAGAACTAAATGAAATTGAGAATAAATTGAGAATAATCTTCTGCAGAACTAGACAGAAGATCAATAAAACCAAAAGTAAGTTTTTTGAAAAGGTAAACAAAATCGACAGCCCTCTTGCTAGATTGACAAGAGCTAGAAAGGAAAGAACTCTAATAAACTCAATTAGAAATGAAAAAGGAGAGGTCACCACAGAAACGCAAAACATTATTTTTGAATACTATAAAAATGTACATGCCCCAGAACTACAAAATGTGGATGAAATGGACAAATTCTTGGAAAATATTTTTTAAATAGGCAAAAGGCTTGAGTAAACATTTCTTTAAAGAAGATATATAAATGTCCATTAAACACACAAAAGATGTTCAACATCATTCATCATTACGGAAATGAAAGTAAAAACCACAATGAAATATCCCTTTATACTCAATAGGATGACTATAACTTTGTTTAAAAAAAAATGAAAATAATAAGTGTTGGTGAGCATGTAGAGAAATTGGAACCCTCATACATTCCTGGTATGGATATAAAATAGTGCTGCCACTTTAGAAAACAATTTTGTGCTTCCTTAAAATGTTAAACACAGGGATAACATACAACCCAGAAATTCCTTTCTTAAAATTATTAAAAACAGGTATTCAAATATAATGTATCCTTATACAGGAAAGCTCATAGCTACATTATTCAGATTAGTCAAAAGGACACAACCCTAGTGTCTACCAACTGATATATCCATGCCATGAAATATTATTCAACTATAAAAAATGATTGAAGTCCTGAACATGCTACAACATGGATGAACCTCAAAAACATAAGTGAAAGAAGCCAGACATCAAAGTTCACATATCCACAATAGGTAAATCTGTAGAGATACAAAGCAGAATAGTGCTTGTCAGGGGCTCTGGGAAGGTAGAATGGAGAGTGATTGCTTAATTGGTATGAGGTTTCCTTCTGGGATGACAAAAATGCTTTTAATTAAAGGTAATGATTATATAATATTGTGAAAGTACTAACTGCCACTAAATTGTACACTTTAAAATGGCTAATTTTATGTTACATGAATTTTACTCCAATAAAAAGAAATTTTAAAAAAGACAAATTTCACCTCAGTCCAATGAATATTAATAAGAAACCTTTTCTGGACCAGCCTGAGATGGGCACCTGTGAGCCTATGATTAGTATTGGAAACAGATTCTGTTTTCCAAGGGTTCCCGGGGGAACACACACACACACACACACACACACACACACACACACCCCTTTAATATATTGTGGGGCAAATTAATGATTCCATCAGAATATTTTGAAGGCATAGGAAAAAGTTATCACTAGGGGGGGTGAGTGGGAAAGGCTTCATGGAGGAGGTGAAATTGAAGCTACCTCATTTAAAAGGCAGCTTGATGTAGTGGAAAGGACATAGGCATTGAAGTCAGACTACTTAGGTAAAAATCCTACCTCTCCTTTCTCCACCTGCATGACTATGGGCAGGTTGCTGCATGTCTTTGAGTCTTTGTGACCTCTTCTGTAAAATAGAAATATTAGTAATACCTACTTCCTAGAGTTGTTTTGAGGATTAGATGAGAAATATCTGTAAGTACTTGGCTCAGACAGGCACATGTGTGGCTTCCTAGCTAATCTAGCTCTCTTCCTGTTTAGTTTATTGCCCTTCAGGCTGTGGGAATTGACTCTTTTCAGGGTGTGAAGGGGTTGTGGTGGGGATAAGAAGAGGCAAAATAATGTTATTGAAGAGGACTTCCCATTTCAGAATCTCAGAGAGGACTCTTGGGAATCTCCACTAATTTCCTTTTCCAACTAGCTTTGCGTTCAGCCCCTAGGATAATGCTGCACCCTAGGAGTCTCAGGCCTAGTATGTAGATGGTTTTGGGGGAATTCAGAATTTATAAGCTCTAAAGCCCTGTAGGCCCCCTCTACGTGCTGCTCTACCACTTGTCATGCTATCTTCTGACAGGTGAATGAGACCCCAGTAATTCTGGGGCATACGGTTGCTGTGTCTGATTTCAGGGAAACCCCAAAGAGTAACACATTAGAAATTATTAACACATAAAGAGATTAAATGAACTATTCAGCCATAACCTTGCACCTAATCATTTGACTGCCTTTTGCTTTGTAGGCATTTTTCTGTCCTGAGGAACTCAAAATGATCAAATGGCCCTGGCTAAAAACAAGTGAGACTTTGCATAACAGCTCTTCCTCTCTGCAGGGACAGCACAGCCTGGGGTTGCTAGTATCTGCACAAACGCAGCAGCTGACAAGGCAAAGAAGGCAGAGGCTGACTTTTAATGGCTTATATTTTTCTAGGTTTTTAAAGGGCTTTAACCCATTAGCTGCCCAAATTAAAGATTTTTATGCAATAACTTGTAATAAAAATATACTCACAACCAAATGGGTATGTAAAGAAACATCTCTGCTCCAGCACTTCTTGGATGGGTTCTGAATAGCTTGGGTATTTTTTTTGCTTCTGCCTATCAAAGGATTGGGGCAATTTTTTTTTCAAAGAATGAACTCTTGGGATATTAGGTAAATGACCTTTTCACATTTCCTGTGGTATACTGCCCCCTCAGTGTTCACTGCACTGTGGCCCATACAAAGTCATTGCATAAAATAACTATTTCTTTTTTTAAATTTTTTTATTTCAGCGTATTACAGGAGTACAAATGTTTAGGTTATCTATATTGCCCTTGCCCCACCCAAGTCAGAGCTTCAAGCATGTCCATCCCCCAGACGGTGTGCACAGCATCCATTAGATGTGTATATACCCCTCCATCTCCTTCTCCCCTCTCGCACCTGCCAGATACCCAATGAAGGTTGTTACTATACATGCACCTAAGTGTTGATCAGTTAATACCAATTTGATGGTGAGTATATGTGGTGCTTGTTTGTCCATTCTTGGGATACTTCACTTAGTAGAATGGGCTCCAGCTCTATCCAAGATAATACAAGAGGTGTTATTTCATCACAAAGTAAATGAATATGATGTAATGGTAATAGCACCACTCCAAAAGTTGGGAAGCTTAGAGACTCTTTTCTACCAACTATCTGTGTGGCTCTGAATGTGTGTCTTATATCCTCTGTGCCTCATATAAAAAAAAATCTTATCAGATGATCTCTGAGGTTTTCTCTAGATATAGCATTTACTACAAACCTGGTAAATTGCAAGTATATAATCACACATTCTTCTATTGAGCTTGGCTTGCCTTGAAGCATTGCTAGTCCCATCTAAATCCTCTTTGTTTCGCTTACAGGTTAGCCAGCACTTCTTATAGCCTAACCTGTTGAGTCATCCAATCTTTCCAACTATTTTCTGATCCTGTTATTCCAGAGGAAGCAAGGTCCCTGATTTCTGGGTCCTATATTGTTTTTTTTTTCCTTGTTTTAAAGTATGAACTTTTTTCATAGGGGTAATATGAACCTGGAGTGAGCCATGTCCCTGAGAACTATTCCAAAATTTTTCCAAGCTATTATTGCACTGACCTGGTCACACAGTACTTGTTCTCCTGAGCCTTCTGCAAAGGATTCACATTTTCATAATTAAAAAAATATTTCTTTATTTTACCACCAAAGACTCTCCAAACCATGTGCTTGGTCTTTCTCAAACACATAGTAGTACTAACGATTATTTCAGCTATAGGATATGGGTTAATAATTTGCATATGACTTTTGAAAGAGTTTTTGTTTCCCATTATTGTTTTGGCCAATTAGGATGTATTCACTTGGGGCTAATTAAATGTTTTGATAGTATGGACCTATTAATTCATCAGTTTGTGTCCAGGGTTTGGGATGAGGAAAATGATCAGTTCTTTTCTTTATACTTTGCATTTTAGGTACCTGTGGAAAAGTTAGGAAGAAACAGCCAGTGAACAGCTAGACACTCCGGATGTGTAGCCCAGAAGAGTGACTGTAACTGAAAATATAGATCTGGGATTCATCAGTTCGTAGATGATAATTGAAGCATGGAAGTGAATAACATCAATTATGAAAACATATAGGATGAGAATAAAATAGAGTTGAGAATGGAGCCCTGGGAAACACTAAAGTTTAAGAAGGAGGAAGAGGGATGTTAGGGCGATCTGGCTGCGACATCTGTCAATCCATTGATCGCCAGGGTTGATTTGGCTGATCTGGCTGGCTAGGCGGGTGTCCTCTTCCTCCCTCACCGCTCCATGTGTATCCCTCCCAAAGCTGCATGCTCGGTCGAAGAGGACGACCTTCCCTGATAGAGGAGGACCGGTCTTCGGTCAAGGGTATAGGAGTAGCTGCGCTCCCCTGCTAGCACTTCCAAACAAGCTCTCAAGAAGGAGGAAGAGGAACTTTAAAAGGAGATGGAGAAAGAAAGATTTGAGAGATAGATGGCCAACTAAGGGAGTACAGTGTAAAGGAAAGCAAAGGAGTAGGAAATTTCCAAAAAGAGAAAGTAGTTAATGATCATGAAAGACAACTGAAAGATCACATGTATTTTACTTGGATATTGCCAGAAGCCTCTTTGTGAGGAGGTTATACCATTTTAATGAAAGTAATTGCAATGAGAAGCTCATCATTTACTAATTATTTTCTGATGATTAGTAAATGCAGTTAACATGATTAATCTGATAAATTTTGAGTGAGAACAGCACTAAGATTTCAGTAGGTTATAGAAAGCAGAGTATGAAGTATGGTGATTACTGTCACAGTTAATGTAATTTCTTTAAGATAGAAATATTGGTAGAGTGTAAAATTCTGTGTCATGTCCTCTGCTTTCTACTAATTGAAGATAAGTCTATAAAATGTTGAAGCACCTACTTCTTTCTGTACTTAGGAGATCTATTTTTGGCTAATTAACTTTCCTAAAACTTGAAATATAAATAAATATTTATATTTATATATTTATATTCTTAAGTATAAATTTCAGAAGTTTTTCAGCATCTTTATAACTTAATTCAGGGATTGAAATCATTCTAAGATTGTCATCTTAGACTTTTGACTTTTATTTCTTAAAACTGTCTCCAGGATGTTAAAAAGCTGATTAACTTCACTAATTAGGCAAAACAACAATGTTGGATGCTGGATTGTCATCAAATAAGTGATATGAGGACACAGTAGGGTGTAGAGGTTGCAATCTGTGTCCAGTGAAATAGTGGTAATGGCAGAGTAAGGACCAGCTAAAATCCACCCTTCCATAAAAGCAATGAAGACAAAAATTGTCAGAATCATCCTTTTCAGAATTCTGAAAATTAACAAGTCTTTCATCAATCCAGGAAGCATACATTCAACAAAAATGGCTGAAACACAGTAAGAGCAATGAGTTTTGTGGTATTTTAACTTGCTCCTTTCTTTTCACCTTTCCCCAGCTCTGCTATGACCTTGAAAACCAATAACTGGCAATCAAGGTGAAAACCAGCAACCTCTCAGCAACTGGGGGATACCGATGGCAGGAGAGATAATGGAGTTGGAACCTATTCCCAGAGAATTGACATTATCTGACCTGTTTGGTGGTTCCCTGGAAGATCCAACTCACAAGGCTTATCTTTATGTGATTTGAGTTGCCCAGTACAAACAGCCTTTTACCCAGAGAATTTGTCAGAAACAATCAGCAACAATTGTTTAACATCATGACTACAGCCTCCACTATGAGATGGTAGATAATAGTTGGGGCAAACAATAAGCTAATAAAAAACATTAAAAGGAAAACTGCAAAACGAGATGTCCTTAGGGGACTTTCAAAAGTGACTTTGAAAAGTGCTGGCTTGTGGAAATAAACAAGCTGATTCAAAAATGTATATGGAAATTCAAGGAACTCAGAATATCCAAAACAATCTTAAAAAAAAAAAACAAATTTGGAAGATTATACTTTCCAATTCCAAAACTACCACAAAAAAAAAAAAACCAATAATCAAGGTAGTGTGGTATTGGCATGAGGATAAACATATTTATCTATGGAACAGAATTGATAGTCCAGATATAAATCCATTAATTTATAGTCAGTTGATTCTTGACAAGGGCACTAAGACAATTCAATGGTGAAAGATTATAGTCTTTTTTTTATAAAACTGTACTGGGACAAATGAATATACACCTGTAAAACAATGAATTTAGCCCTCTACCTCATCCCATATACATAAATTAACATAAATTAAATCAAAGTCCTAAATGTAAAAGCTAATAATATAAAATTCTTAGAATAAAACATAAGTATCAATATTTATAACCTAGAATTAGGCAAAAGTTTCTTAGATATGACACCTAAAGCACAAACAACTAAAAAATAGACAAATTGAACTGCATCAAAATTGAATTTTTTTGTGGATGAAAGGACACTATAAATAAAGTGATAAGACACCCTACAGAATGTAAGAAATTATTTGTAAATCGTATATCTTATAAGGATCTTATATTGGGAATATATGAAGAACTCTTCACAACTCAACAATAAGAGACAAATAACCCAATTTAGAAATGGACAAAGGATTTGAATAAACATTCTCCAAAGAAGATATACAAATGGAAAATAAGCACAGGAAAGCTCAATATCATTAGCCATAAAGGAAATGCAAATCAAAACCATAGTGGGATATCACATCACCCATGCTAGGATGGCCATAATAAAAAACATAGATAATAACAAGTGTTGGCCAAGATGTGGAGAAATATACATTCCTGGTGGGAGCATAAAATGGCGTAGCCACTTTGGAAATAGTTTTATGCTTCTTCGAAATGTTAAACAGCGTTATACAACCCAACATTTCCACTCTTAGATATATACACAAGAAATTTGAGAACACGTTTACACAAAAACTTGCATGTTAGCAGGCTTTATTCATAACAGCCAAAATATGGGAAAATCAAATATTCATCAACAGATGAATAATTAAACAAAATGTGATATATCTATTCAATAAAGTACTATTCACCCACAAAAAAATGAAGAACTGATACATAATATAACATGGGTGGACTTTGAAAACATTATGCTAAGTGAGAGGAGCCAGAAACAAAAAGCCACATTTTGTATGATTCCACTCATGTAAATGCTCAATACAGGCAAGTTCATGGAGACAAAAAGTATATGACTGGCTGCTAGGGTCAAGGAGGAGGAGGGAAAGGGAAATGGTGAAGAACTGCTAATATATTTGGGGGTTCTTTCTGAGGTGACAAATAGTCCATACTTATTATATGGACAGTGTTGATGTTGGCATAACCTTGTGAATATACTGAGAACTACTAAACAAAATACTTTAAATGGTGAGTTTATGGTATGCAGATCATATCTCAATTTTTTAAAAAACATATAAGATAAAAAACTTTTTCATTTTCTTTGGATATATACCCTGAAATAAGATCGCTGGATCATATGATAGTTCTATTTTTAATTTTTGAAGAACCCCTGTGCAGTTTTCCATAGTGGCTATACTAATTTGCATTACCACCAACAATGTTAGAGGTCCCCTTTTCTCCACATCCTCCCCAACACTTTTTTTTCTTCATTGAAGTATACTTTACATATCATGCCTTTACTCCATTTTAAGTGTACAATTAAATGATTTTCAGTGAATTTACCTAGATGTACAGTTAATCACATAAATCAGTTTTAGAGGAATTCCTTTCCCCTATTGAGACCCCTAATTCTACTCCCCAACTACTTTTCGAGCATATTGCACCCCTCCACAGTGCCCACCACGTCGCTCAGATGTGGGCTTACCCCCCACCCCCCAATTCCCTAGTGATCACTCCCACCATTTGAGCACCATAGTGCTAATCAGTCAATACCAGTTTGATGGCGAGTACAAGTGGGGCCCATTCTTCAGGTCTTGTGTCACCTCACTTTGAATAATGGGCCTAAGCTTAATCCAGGATAATATAAGTGGTGCTAGCTTACTGTCATTTCTTAAAATTG
>CAUYRT010079588.1:0-17818 GCA_963574885.1 Lepilemur ruficaudatus | reverse complement strand
GTGTGTGTGTGTGAGGGTGTTTCAGGAAGAGATTACCATTTGAATCTGAAGACTGAATAAAGATCACCCTCATCAGTGTGTGTGGGCATCATCCAATCTGCTGAGGGCTTCAATAGAACAAACTCGAGTGAGCTCATCCCTCACAGTAAATGTCTTTCTATGTATCTGTGTTTGTCATGGGGTAATATCGGTCCTGTTTCTCTGGAGAAGCCTGACTAATACAAATGTCTAATACAAATATATCTGCAAATGCCAGATATAACCATCAAAGGCATATCTAATGCCACCTGATTTCATTAAAAAATAAAAAGAGACAATCAGAATTTTTGAAGGAGTTGGAAGATTTTTTCACAATTTTGAACTTCTCTGAGAAATTGAAATAGATAATATTTGAAATTTATAAAATAGGTACTCTTCTTAAAAATGCATATAGACTTAAAACTCCATAGTTGAATATTTTTTGCTGTCAAATTCAGTTCTTAAAGTTAGCTAACTAAAGACAAATAATGATATTCTCTTGTTTTGATGACTGATTCTGAAGGTAGAGCTATATTCCCTATGTCAATTTCTATACGTATACACATGTTTATATGTATATATAATCGTGTGTGTATTCTATTTTTACTATTTTAACAATTAGTAAAATTTGCATATAAGTATTTACCCATAATTGAGTTAAATGAATCAAACAGAAACATATTTTTTGTATCAAATTAGGTCATTTATTAGAATTGGACATAAACCAGCTCTTATCCCCCAAGCTGAGCATGCAAGGAGACATGACACAGACACACTTATTCAATGAGTTCCTTGAAATTCTTAGATTTCACCTGCTAAAAGACCTAAGGTAAACTCAGTCCGTTGACTGGGTTTAGCAAATCCACTCATGGTAACATATATTGGTTTATGATAGCAGTAGCTCAGTAGAAGCCAGAGAACCCATATCTTCCATAGAACGAAGGGCGGTAGCCATATCCAAAGCCTCCATAGCCACAGCCGTAGCCCAATCTGCGGAAGTTGCCACATCCACAGCCATAGCCATAACCCAGGCCACCGAAGCCTCCATAGCCGCAGCCTAGGCCTCCATAGTAGCTGCCGTAGTAGTTCATGGTATCAGGGGTGGTTGGTTTGCTGTTCAAGGCAAGATCCTGAGTGTGAATGTCAGCATGTGTAGAGGGAGGCTTATATACCCTGATCAGACCATGTGATGACAACTGTGGCCATTCTTTTCTAGCATTCCAAGTTATTCATTTACCTGATGCAACTCATTAATCTGCTAACATGAGAAAGGCACACAGTCATTAAAATTTTTGAGCTTGTTTAGCTGCCTAGTTAGAACACCCTTGAACTCATTACATTCCATATATATATACATATACATATAGATAGATAGATAGATAGATAGATAGATAGATAATGAGGAGAAAGTCTATGGCTTCAAAATTGCAAAGTAAAAAATTCCCTAAATAGAATTCTTCCTCACCAAGCATATTGTATCATTTGTATTTGATAGTGTTTTGTCATTAAATATTTTCCTATTTCTCATTTGTATATCATTCTTTGGACTGGTATATCTCACTTCCATCTAGATTCAATACATTGATCAAGTTTAACACTTTTAAATCTAGCAAATTTTTCAAATAAATTTATTTCTCAGGTTGAGAAATAAAGGATATACCCTCCTTCAAAAGCAAAGAAACCATTTTGGATAAACAAATCTTCTGATCATCTGTAATATATACAAAAGTAATAGAAAAAATATATACAGGCACAGTATAAAACTGTTTTGATTTTAGCTATCAGTTTGCAAAACATCCTTTTGGTTTATCAAGAAAATAAAATTTATTTCAGAAACTGAAATATAATCCAAGAGAATAAACTCACTTTTATAATTTAAAATAGTTTAAAATAATTTAAAAAATATTCTCTTTATCCCATTACCCACTGTTCTAGAACATGCTCTACCTAAAGGACTAATATTGTGTAGAAATGCAGGTGATCTTGGTTCCGTGCTTTGCAGAGATCTATTCTTCGTCATAATCTATGTATCAGTTCTCTTTATCAAAGCCCTCTTTGCATGGTATTACGCAGTCACTCCCAATACATACTAGCACCAGCTAGATATTCGTTCTTAGTCATTTTTCCACTCCCTTTCAACTTTGTACTCATAGACCTAATTTTATCACAATATTTTTGCCGTTATATTTTGTCATTACGTATTTTGCAAATTTAACGGCACAGAGCCAATTCTCTGTGCCTCACCCCCTTATTTTCTCTCAATCAGCAAACATTTTTTTCATGAGACTCACTTATTCATTAAGGCTTTTAATTTTTGAAACCATATTTCTATACTCTTTGGATCATACAATATTTTTAACAGAGTTACTAAAATATTGAAGCCTTAAAATCTCCAAATTTAAATTTGCAGCTTTGAAATGACTGGGACAGAAAGCAAGGATTCAAGGGGAATTGGCCAGTCTTCATAGATTTCCTCAGCTCATTCTGGGAGATAGTAAATCAAGACCAAGTATAAGCCCGACCAGAATTTGACCATGTCTTGGGCTTGGGTCTTTAAGCACTGTTACTTTACATAATTTTATACATGTTGCTGAGGGTATTTGTTGTTTTGAGGTTTATATGTAACATGTTAATAATGCATTTTCTCAATTGGATTTGTTCACTGCTCTTCCAAACAAACAAAAAAAATTTTGTTGGGTGAATGAAGAATAAATTCTGCCCGCCACAACTTGTAGTGAGTCCCTAGGTAAAATATAAACTCAAGTGGCTTTCAGGTTTTAAAGGAATATTTAACCCAATATGTTGTCTTGGTTGTTAAATCCCTTTTATTCCTTTATCAAAATTCATTCTATCTTCACTTTTTTTCCTTGAAAAGAAAACTGCTGGGAAAATTTTTCATTCTCAATGCGTAATTTTAAAGCCAAACAGTAACAAATAAATATAACAAGATTAAGAATCTCATGAATGCTTAGATAAATCTGCTAGACTGTGTGACCCTGACTAAGGACTAATTTTTGTTGTTTCTGATGCAAATAGCTATTTCCATGTGAAATAAAAACCAACAGACTTTACAAATTAAATAAAAGCTAACAATGAAATGTGCCCCAATTTATTTATGTATTTTCATAGAATAAAACAATGATATATATATAAATATCTCACTTTGATACACATATGCACATCTATAAATACATATGTGTTTGTATATATGATCAAGAATAAGTTGCAAAATAATGCTTTGAAATACATGAACCAAAACAACTAATTTTTTTTTATTGGTTCTTTTCCTGATTGAAAAAAAATAGAAGAATGGTAATATCAGGATACTGATTACCTTTTAAAACTTAGAAATGTATATTTCTTTTGACCTTGTTGTTTTTGCTTAATTCAATAAACTCAAAAACTTGGATGGACAATTATTTCTTTGTCATTCTTCTTTTGAGAGAATTCTACCATAGGATGATGCGTCGATTGTGAAGCTGAGATCCTGTGTTGATGTGTGAAATGGTGAAAATAGCCTTCTCTTAGCTAAATGATAGTTTTTATTTGGAAACTAAGGACATTTTTTTTTCTGTAAATTCAAAAAAAGTTCTTCACTTAGATAAACATTAATTAAATAAGTAATAGACTATAATAAAATTCGATAATGTATTTTACTGTGAGTGTCATATACATTGCTTCTCAACCTGAAGACATTGATGATTGTTTTTATTTTTAATCCTGAATGGCATGTCCATTAGCTTTGGAACTATATTAACCTGAATGACTAAGTGCAAAGTAATGGGACCATGTAACTATATCTCACTGTACATTGTGACGCTATAACCCCCAAATAGGATCAACGGGAAAGACAGAAGATTCCTGATGGTAGAGCAAATTTAACATTGTGCCTTTCAAATAAAGGCTTTGACCTTTTGATATAGATGTACATATACAGAAAATTATGGGTATATCTATATAAATAGATATGCATATAGATATAAATCTAGGTGAAATCTAAAGTTAACATTGAATTTAAGATTCTCAATTATCTATATTAGGACAGTACAATGTTACAGAAACAGTGATTCTAAGAAAGGGAATCCTCCTTCATATCCCCAGAAACTGAGCAGAACTTTCAAAATACTCTCTCTGGCTTCATAAATGGGGAAAGTAGGCTGGGAAAGGAGCCTGCCTCATGGCACCTGCCTTCAGAAGACCTTGGCCATATTCTGATGCTGATTCTGCTAGTAGAGCTGCTATAACTTTTGGGAGTTGTTTATTTTTTTAACCTACAAGATGAGGTGAACGTCACTGCTGTCATTTAATGTCTGTTCTAGTTTAGCAACTTTATAATACTATATGACTAAATCAAGCACATTTAACCAATTTTGACCAATTTAAGCAAAATATCTTAATTTTATATAATTAAGCTAAGTATATAATTTTATTTTAGGAAAAACACTAATTTTTTGTGTTTTTTTTCATATTTCATCAATAAAATACACACTCCTGCCTATTTGTTATCAAGAAAGTGGTTTAACTGAAATCAGCTTTGTAAGAAAGCTCTTTTGATTGAACTGTGCTTGTTATCAGCCTAAGCTAAAAAATAAATTAGTTCACTATAAAGTCTTATTTTTTTCCTTGTTAAATTGCAAAAATTTCAATCTGGTGATGATGATGAATAAGAATGCCGTATCATGCCATGGGAAAGTCAACTGAAAAAAAGCTAAAATATTTTGAGTTAAATATGAGTTAACTTCATCTGAAAAAAATTCTACAGCAATTCATTAGTGATTTATGGATTCCCTGTTCCATGAAAATGTCAAACAAAATAATGTGCAGAAGAGAATGACAGGGTGAGATTATACTAAATATGAAAATTCTTAGAAAGAAGGTATACTTTAGTAATTAGCCTACTGATATGGTTTCAGCTGTTATCATTTGCTTGCTCAATAAAAAAGACAGACATTTTGAATGTATAGAAGGATCCATAATGCATTTCTAGTGAATTGAGACTTGGGGTTGATTAAATGAAACATATATGTTTGATAAATAAATATATACATATATTAAGTTGCCATTGCTTTTTTTTGACTTAAATCTGCATATTATCCAAATAAAAGCAAATGATTAAAGAATATCAAATTACAATCCTTTTGAAGCTCTTATTTTCATTTCAATCTAGAATCATTATTATTTGGAGCTATCTATTTATTTGTCTATCTGCGTGCATGTTTGTGAGGTGTATGAAAAAAATAGATTCTCAGTCCAGGAGATATCTTCCATCATTGACAACTGAGTGGAAAGTAACCATCATACTTATGCATAACTGAGTTTCATGAACAAAACAGAAACCATATTGTGTTTTCAAATTAGGAAGTTTTATTAAAAGATAAACATATAATTAGTTATAAAAGCAAAAGTAGACGGTACTAAGAGATGGAGATATGGGTATTACTTGAAAAATTATCTGAAATTCTGAGATGCTAAATTCTGTTGTTCAAATAAATCTTGGTTGTCCAACGATTGAAATCAGCTTTGGATAGTCCCCTTATAATTTCAGACATTGGGTTCCTGGGGCAATAGTTTAGTAGAAGCCCGAGAATCCATATCCTCCATAGCATGATGGGCAGCAGCCATATCCGTAGTCTCCACATCCACAGCCGTAGCCATAGCCCAGGCCACCAAAGCCTCCATAGCCATAGCCCAGTCCTCTGTAGTAGTTGCCGTAGTAGCTCATGGTGTCAGGGGTGGTGAGTTTGGTTTGCTATCCAAGGCAAGATCCTGAGTGTAAATATCAACACGTGTAGAGGGAGGCTTACATACCCTGGTCAGAGCATGTGATAAATCACAAGTATACCCTCCTTTTGTGCCATTCATTTTTATTACAGTTACTTAACAAAGATCATTCATCATCCCCTGACCCAGAGAGAGGCCCTCACATTCATTAAGCTTTAGAGTTTACTTTGTTGCCAAGTTAGGTAGCCCTTAAAAGTTATTGCATCATTTAATGAGGAGGAATTGCTGTATCTTCAAAGTCTGGACATACAGACCACAAATAGAATTCTTCATAGCCAAGCATATTATAACAATCATATTTGATATTGTTGTATGCTTCAGTTAAATATTTCTTCATCTCTGGTTTTTCCTTGGATTGGTAAGCTTCACTTATGAATTTAATAAAAATTAAAGAAATGGCTGAAATTCAAAGCTCTGGAAGCTATCATATCCTTTTAAAGCATCTTACTTTTCCAGCCTAAAAAGTGAATTATCTATCTCCTTTGGAGATAAGGAAACAGAAATATCTGAAAGCCAAGAGTCATCAACTCAACTATTGTAAATATCAGTAAAGAACTCTAGAAACAAAAAAGTCTATTTTTTCTTTAATTTTAGAATATTGATCATCATAACTACTATTTTTCTTTGCATACTACTTTGCAAAATAAAAAAAATTTTAATTGGCAAGCCAATATTGATAAATAATTATAAACTAAAATCCATAGTTTACATTAGAATTCACTCTTGTTGTTATATAGTTCTATGGACTTTAACAGCCATGAGACAAAACTGTTCAGACACTGAGGTCAAAAATTATTTCAGAAGCAGCTTAAAAACTGACCGGAGGTTCTCGTCCCAAATCCTGACCCTTTTCTCTGATATTACATCTGTCCAAGGAGCTTCCAGAAATGAACATTGCATCTTTCTCCCTGTCTTTACATTTACTATTTCCTTATCTACACATCTGATATCTTATAAAATTTCTTTTTTAAAATTATCAGATTTTTTAGAACAGTTTTACACAGTTCTCCTTATTGTTAACATCTTGTATTAGTTTTGTGTGTTTATCAACATTGATAAACCAATATTGATACATTATTATTATATCACATTATGTATTGTATTACTAAAGTTTATAGTATCATTAGAGTTCACTGTTTGTATTGTACAGTTCTATGGGTTTTGAGAAATTCATGAAGTCATGTATCCACTATTACTCTGTTATACAGAACAGTTTCACTGCCCTAAAAATCCCCCTGTGCTCAACCTACTCTTTCCTAACTCTCCCAAACTCCTAGAAACCACTGATCTCTTTATTGTCTCCAGAGTTTTCTTTCTCCAGAGTGTCATAGAATTGGAATCATACAGTAACTGTGGCCTTTTCTCATTGACTTCTTTTTGCTTTACAATACGCTTTTAAGATTCCTTTGTTTCTTCCTTAATAGTTCGTTTCTTTTTTATCACTTGATAATATTCCATTGCATATATACAGAATGTTTGTCCATTAACTTATTGAAGGACACGTTGATTTATTCTATGTTTTGGTAATTACAAACATTCGTAACATAAACATTTTGTGTTCAGCTTTCTGTGTGAACGTACGTTTTCAATTCATTTGGGTAAATACCAAGGAGTACAATTGCTGAGTTGTATGGTAAAATTATGTTTAGCCTTGTAAGAAACTGCTCTTCCAAAGCGGATGTACCATTTTGCATTTGCATCAGCAATGAATGAAAGTTCATTTGCTTCATATACACACCAGTATTTGCTGTTGTCAGTGTTTTCAATTTTAGTCATGCTAACAGTTATGTTAAATCTCTTTTAAAATGTCATCCAGCCTCTGTCCTTCCATTAGTCGTTAGGCTACGATTGCTAGGTGAAGTTGTGAAATAGATATATTTTCTTTTTGGCACCATCAACTTTTATTCAATCCATAATTAATTCCTTCCTCTTGTATCTTCACTTTTACCACAACAGTCTCAGATATGTGTTCTCTTTGCCTATTCTGTGATTTTTTTTATAAAGTTTTCTTCTCAGGAAATACCCTCCCAGTCTACTAAGCTGTTAAATGTTTAAGGTATTAGATACAAAAGGGTAATTTAAATTCAAGAGCTCTATGAAATTCAGGAAGATAATCATTAACATTAGAAATGTTTTCAGAATCTCCAAAACGTAGGTATGATACTAAAAGATAAGGGTGGAAAGCACTAATTGAAGATAAAAGTCCCTCAGCTGATTCTAAGAAGTTAGTTACTTACAGCCCAAGCTGACTGCAGATGTGGTTCGGTTCCTTAAGTTGTGCCCTTAACTTTAACCTTGACCCTTTAAGTTCTTATTAACTTTATATGACCAGAAATATAGTGGTCAGTTATTTTTAGTGTTCAATAAGAAATTTTCAAATGGTGCATTTTCACAACTGGATTTGTTTACCTCTGTGAAATAACTAACATATAGTAGCAACAGAATAAATAAGTGTTGAATGGATGGATGAATTCTGAAGTCTTTAAAGGTAAGGATCCTGCCTCTCACCAGACATGGCTAATTCTCTGCATCCGAACAATAAGAATTTAAAGAAGAAATGAACTCCAATGGCTTCTGACTTCAGAAAAACATATAACCCTCATTTTATTTCATTTGCATTAAGTCTTTTCTTTGAAACATAATGTATGCTATAATGAATTACATCATAATATAAGTTTAACATTGGATGCATTTTGGTATATATGCACATACTACCTATATATCAAGCATATCCTAATACCCAAAATGTTTCCATCACTCGTTTTTGGTTCATATCATTCTCTAGAGCAGGTGTCTCCAACCTATGGTGAGTTGTATAATTATTTCATTATACAGTACAATGTAATAATGATAGAAATAAAGTGCGTAAATGTAATGCACTTGAATCATCCCAAAACCACCTCCCCACTTCTCACCCTGGTCCGTGGAAAAATTGTCTTCCATGAAAACAGTCCCTGGTGCCAAAAATGTTGGGCACCGCTGCAGAGGTAACCATCATTCTAGCTTCAGAAGATCTTGTCAATTGTTGTCCAAAATGTTTTTTAAATTTACAGTCTCATCATCAATGTAAGAGAATTCTAGTTACTCCATATCTTTGATGATGCTTCATTTTCAGACCATTTAATTTTGGCCATTCTCATGGGCATGTAGTAATATCTGATTAGTGTTTTAATTTGGTTTTTACCTGATGAGTAATAATTTTGTGCACCATCTTCTGTGCTTATTGGACATTTATACATCTTTTTTGAAATGCCTGCTCAAGTGTTTTTTCCATTTTTAAGTGGGTTTGTAATATTCTAGAACTGATTAGTAGGAGCTCTTTACATACTTGGGTACAACAGATATATTGTCAAATCTTTGTTTTGAAAATATTTTCTCCCAGCATGTGGTTTGTTTTTCACTTTAAAATGGTGTCTTTATAATGAACAGAATTTCTTAATATAATAAGATCCAATTTATTCATGTTTTTATTTTATGACTAATGCTTTTATTTTTGTCCCCATTAAGAAACTTTTGACTATCTCACATCTTATTCTTAATTTCTTTGGTCCCTTTCGAATTTGTTCCATTTTTACAGTGTATCCTAAATTGAAAAACAGTTGTTAATTTGAATATTTAATTCTCATTAACTCAACTGGAAGCTATAAAATTGCACATAAACAGGTTTAATGATGTCACACTGCCTATTTTGCTTTGCCAGATCTTTCTTCAGTTTTGGGTCCGAAATTCCTACACTGCACTTTTCCTAGACCAGGTGACAGCTTCTTCTCGGGAGGAAATTTATTCTGGAACTGTTCTCTTCATTTCAGCACAAATCAATACAATCCAACAACTAGAGGTATAATAATATGATAAAACCGTGTTAAACTGTGAGTGTTACTTTCTCCAAATAGTTATATTGATTGCTCTTCTTTAGATTTACAAAGTCTTTCTTCAGACTGTGATGCCATTAACCATTTAGGGGGTAAAATAGTTGTGTGAAATCCTGTTTTACTCAGTCAAACTAAATAGTATGGAACTCCAATGGTAACACCAAGATATATCCACCCAGCTCTATTTACTGTGAAGGTACAATACCACATTTGAATTGAGTGAAATAATTGGTCATAGGATCTGGCTGAACAAACGCATCCATATGTTCAGTAAACAAGTCTGAGTTTTTAGAATATGTTATGATAATTCTTTTAAAAATAGAGTTTGGATTTGGCACTATTTACTAGTTTTTTACTCCAGATACAGCTAAATGAGAAGTGATTAAGTTCAAGATTCTACAACAGGGTATTTGAAAATCAAAATAAATAGAGGTAGGTAGTCATTCAGCCACGATAATTAAACTCTTTAGAGACACATGATCAGAACGTTCAAGATGTTTCTTATGACAGCACACAGAATTGTTTTTTTGGTTAGTGAGCATGAGGAAGTAGAATGCCTGGTATTCGGCAAAACTGGGTTCTAGTCTGGGCTCTACTGCTTGTGCCACTTTTGATCCTTGGCAAATCATTTCACTTTTCAGAGGTTCTTGCTCATTCAAGGTAGTATTAGGGTAAGCACTGTGTAACTTTATAGTACCCCTGACAGCTCCACAGTCCTATCATATTATTCCCCTGGTATTATTAAATTTGATAAACTCAAATAAAAGACATCCACTTTCTTCTCAGTACTAAAAAATATTACATTTTTTGAAAAATAATAATACTTTATTACATCTTTTTCTGAGGCAAATACTTATTTGAAGTACCAAGAAGAAAAGGTCCACTATTGCTGGTTGCTTGTTAAATGAAGGTTAACATTACAAGAGACTTGGTTGGGGTGTATGAAGCTGCGGGTTAGCCACACCCTTCAGTATGGATGACTTCACATGTGATGACAATGATTTTTAAATTTCCCTGGTGAATTGTAGAATATTTCAATGTGCTGATAATATTGAACAACAGCATAGTGTCATACCACACAGTTGACCAGGAAGAAAAGATTTACAAAATGAAGCTGATTTTCAGTGTATATTCAAAGATATTTTTGTTTTATCAGTACTTTTCTTATCATTAAAGGGGCCAAATAAACATAAATTTTGAACAACATATGAAAGTACTTATTCTTCCTGTTGGTCTCAATTTAGATATGATAGTTTATACAGCTGATATTTTAGTGCTGAATTTAAATACCAATGTTATCTAGCTAAAAGATTGAAATGAAAAAGATATACTTGATATGGTCTAGTGTTAAGAAGAAAGAAAATTCTTTTAAATTGAGTGTTATGTTTTTGTCTGCTTAGTCAAAGAGCAGATGACAATGTGAGGATGGCTTAATATCTGGATTCTCAGTCCTGTTCCATTGGTCAAAGCAGACAAAAACATACACTGGAAAAAACAATCCCTATTCAATAAATGGCACTGGAAAAATGGAATAGCCACATGTTGAAGACTGAAATAGGATCCCCACCTCTCATCTCTCACAAAAATCAACTCACAATGGATAACAGACTTAAAACATAAGGTAGGAAACAATAAAAATTATAGAAGAAAATATTGGAAAAACTCTTATAGACATCAGCCTAGGCAAAGAATTTGTGAAGAAGACCCCAAAAGCAATCACAGCAATAACAAAAATAAATAAATGGGACCTGATCAAATTAAAAAGCTTCTGCACAACCAAGAAACTATCATAGGGTGAACAGACAATATACAGAATTGGAGAAAATATTTGCATGCTACACATCTGATAAAGGCCTGATAAGTAGAATCTATATAGAACTCAAGAAAATCAGCAAGAAAAAAATCAGATAACCCTATCAAAAAGTGGGCAAGGGACATAAACTTTTCAAAAGAAGACAGAATAATGGCTAACAAACATGAAAAATTACTCAACATCTCTAATAATCAAGGAAATGCCAATTGAAACCATGATGAAATATCATTTAACTCCAATGAGAATGGCTTTTATCAAAAAGTCCCAAAACAGCAAATGCTGGCATGGATGTGGAGAGACAGGAACACTCATACACTGTTGATGGAACTGCAAATTAGTACACCCTCTATGGAAATTAATATGGAGATATCTCAAAGAACTAAAGTAGAGCTACTGTTTGATCCAGCAATTCCACTGCTGGGTATTTACCCAAAGGAAAAAAGATGTTCTATAAAAAAGACATCTGCTCTCAAATGTTTACAGCAGCACAATTCACAATTGCAAAGATGAGGAAACAACCCAAGTGCCCATTAATACATGAGAGGATTAATAAAATGTGGTATATGTATACCATGGAGTGCTACTCAGCCACAAAATAACAATGGTGAACTAATACCTCTTGTATTATCCTGGGTGAAGCTGGAGCCCATTCTTCTAAGTGAAGTATCACAAGAATGAAAAAACAAGCATCACATGTACTCATCACTAAATTGGCACTAATTGATCAACACTTATGTGCACATATGGAAGTAACATTCATAGGACATCAGGCAGGTAGGAGGAGGGAGGAGGGGATGGGTAAATTCATATCTAAGGGGTACGGTGCACACTTTCTGGGGGATGGGCATGCTTGTAGCTTTGACTCAAGCAGTGCAAAGGCAATATATGCAACCAAAGTGTTTATATCCTTGTAATATTCTGAAATTAAATAAATAAATAAACGGACTGTTACGGTTTGTGTATGTGTATGTATGTAACATTGACCATTGAACAACATGGGCTTGAACTGAGGGAGTTCACTTACACTTGAATTGTCTTCTACTTCTGCCACCCCTGACACAGAAAGACCTACCCATTTCCCCTTCCTCCTCCTCAGCTTTCTCAATGTGAAGACTGTAAGGATAAAGACCTTTATAATGATCTACTTCCACTTAATGAACAAGTAAATATGTTTTTTCTTTCTATGAAAGAAGTTTTCTTAATAACATTTTCTTTTCTCTAGATTACTTTATTGTAAAAATACATATAACATGCAAAATATGTGTTAATTGACTATGCCATCAGTAAGGCTTCCAGTCATCAATACGTTATTAGTGGTTCAGTTTTTGGATAGTCATAAATTATATGTGATCCCTGTCTCTACAGAAAATAGAAAAATTAGCCAGGTACAGTGGCACATGCCTGTGGTCCCAGTTACTCAGGAAGCTGAGACAGGAGGACACTTGAGCCCAGAAGATTGAAGTTGCAGTGAGCTATAATGACACCATTGCACTCTAGCCCTGTCTCAAAAAAAAAAAAAAAAAGTTATATGTGGATTTTTCAACTGCATGGGGTTTGGTGCTCCTAAACCCCATAAGCCCATGTTATTCAAGGGTCAAATGTATGCACACACATACACACACACACAAACACACATACAACTATATGGGTGGGTGCATGTATACACATAATTATTTCATTATATATGGCAAATAGCACATATAGTAGCTTATTTTCTTCATTGTCAATTAAAAATAATCACTTTGACATTTTGAGTTACATAAAAAATAAAAGCCATGTATGTTGTTTTAAGTTAGGAAAATTTATTGCATAAGGAACATAGCGATCTCACAGACATAAAAGCACAAATAAAAGACATCAGGAGATATGAAACAAATAATTGTGGAATGATAAATATTCTTAAAATATTAGATGCTAAATGCTCTTGATCTTGACTTGGTCCAGGGTGATCTTTTTTGTTTGAGTTATTGCAGTTAAATTTGGGCAATCTTCTCATGGCCTCAGATAGTGGGCTCCCAGGGCAGGATATTCAGTAAAAGCTAGAGAATCCATACCCTCCATAGCATGATGGGCGGTAGCAGCCACATCCGTAGCCTCCAAACCCAGAGCCAAATCCGTAGCCTCCATAGCCACAGCCGTAGCCCAGTCTGCGGAAGCCACATCCACAGCCATAGCCGCAGCCCAGGCCACCAAAGCCTCCATAGCCATAGCCCAGGCCTCCGTAGTAGCTGCCGTAGTAGCTCATGGTGTCAGGGGTAGTGAGTTGGTTTGCTGTTCAAGGCAAGATCTTGAATATGAATGGCAGCTTGGACAGAGGATGCTTATATACCCCGGTCAGAGCATGATTTATCACATGTATAGCCTCCTGAGTTATCACACGCGTACCTGATTTATCACGTGTGTACCGTCCCTTTGTGTTATTCTTTGTATTACCTTTCATGTTACAACTCATTAATTTGCTGTCTCCTGAGACTGAGAAGTCCTCACTCTCATTAAAATATTTCAGCTTACTTAACATCTTATTTAGGATGCCCACAAACTTACTGCTTTGTTTTTATGAGAAGAAATAGCTGGCTTTTCAAAATAAGTACATTCCAAACGCTAAATAGGATTGCTTATTACCAGGTGTATTACATCATCTATATTTAATGATATCCCTCTTATAATTAAAAATTTCTCTGTTCTGTCAACCTCTAAATTGGTAACTTCATACCCAAATAAACATATAACTGTTTATTCCATTTACAGATCTGAAATCTACATTTTCTTAAAAAGCAAACCTATTTTCAAAGCAAGGGCTTAAGAAAGTGCCTATATTCAGAATATAAGAAAACATTTGAAATAAAAAAGGCTTAAATGACCTGCTGTGGACAATAGTCAAGGGACTCAGAAAATGAGAGCACATGTTGATATTTAGCATTCTCATCATAATAACCTTTATAATATTTCTGACTTTATGCAACAGCTTCAAACCTTTTGATTGCAAAACATGTAGCAATTAATTTCAGAAATGGAGAGCACAAAATCCATCTCCTATGTGGACTTATCAGAATAGCATTTCAGACTTCATTCAAATCCTAAAACTCTCCTTCATAATTTATTCTACTCAATGTCTCACCAAAATGGCCAATTGCATCTGCCTCTGTTTTTGCATACGCCAGGCAATGTCCTCCATTCTTTACCCTTCTTCAGCAGTGTATATACGACTTCTATTTCCATTCTCATTTCAGCTTTCACTCTTCTTCCCATTCTTTCAATACCTACGAGGAACAGGCAGATAGAAGATTGAAGTTGACAATATTTTTCTCCCTCTGACGATCATTTACTTCTCCCAGTCGATGTGTCTTTGTTTCTGCCTTCTCTTCACTTCCACCATAGTATCTCTCCCTTTGCTTTTCCATTTCTATTTTGGACTCATTTATCCAGAGGCAATTTCTAACTAGTCCCTAACTGGTAACCCATCTGTTAATAGTTTACTAAAGTACTATTTTTAAAAGCATACACCATCTCCTAGGGCTTTCTGAAATATTAAAAGGGTATTCTAAAACTGAGCTTGTCTTAAAGTTTTCAAAATGAAGGCACAATGAGGAAATGACTCAGAATCTAGAAATGTATGTGAGGAAATTTGTCATGGGCTTCTTGGAGTCCCTCAGGTCACTTCTCTGAGCTGGTCAACTGGATCCAACTTAACTCTACATTTGTTAATCTCCATGTATCACCTGTCTCTTGACTTGGGCCACTAACAACTTACTGAATTTACAGGACTTTGAACATGGTGCTGAGTTTTTGTGAGATTTACAATTATTTTATAAAGATAAATTTCCTAAATCGGATGTTTCATTTTTTTCTAAACAGCAACTAGGGAATTATTCTTTATCGAACTAAAGAAGAAATTCTAAGTAAATTGACAATAACTATCATAGCTTCCACAATCCGTGCCACACTCTGACTATCCCTTAGCAAGGTACCTTTTTAAGGCAGAAAAAAATGGTGTAATACGCCTTTCAATTTATAGAGTAGGATTTAACCCAGTATTTGCCATATTGCTTTTACTCAAATATTATTTCATTCTTATTTCGCATCTGAACCTGAAATAGTTCATAAGCTGAGTTTTTAATTCTCAGTGAGTCATTTTGAAGGCCTAGAATCACAACTCAAACTGTATTAAGGACATCACATTTTTCCCATATAACTCAGCCAGGTAATGTTAGAGTGATTGATAACTAATTTTTGCTTGTTCAGGATGCATCTAACTGAGATATAAAACCAAGGAAGACATACATGGAAAATATCAATGGCCAAATAAGAACCAGAATTTTTTTTAAGAAATAAAGCACATGATAATTTTTCATACAAACAGTGATTGTTAGCTATAAAAGATACATATAAAAATACATAGATCTATATATTGTTCCATAAAAATATATGGAACAAATATTTTGTCTTTTTTTCTAAGTGAAAAAATAATAAGATGAAAATGTCCATTGTAAAATGAGGACATATATTTCCTTGTAGTGGTGTTGGTTTTATGCCCAAAATAGATTGCTAGACCCAAAGTATATCAAACCCAATGAACAATGATCTTTTTTATTTTCTCCTTCTTCTTACTTTTAAAAAGTTTACTTTAGAATATGTCTTGCATAACTCTATGATAATGAGGAGTGAAGAAGAAAATGCATTCTTCTTTGGAGTAATAATGTTTATCTGTAAATAAAGAAAACTTTCATTATAAATTCCAAAAATTTCCTTTAAGACACACATAAATCAATAATATAGGAAAAGGCAGGTTACAAAAATATGTTAATATTGTATTACACTGGAATGCCATATGTGCTTTTTTCTCATTATAATTATATTGACAAATTTTTTTTGGCAACTTTGTAATACTTTCCTTAGGTTCTGAAGATATTGACTTGAATATGAACAGAATAGTTTCAAATGAAACTCAATTATATGGTTCAAAGTCCCTTTAATGCAGTTACCAAACTTTATCTACCTTTCCCTCCTCTGTGAAGATACAACATCTGGAAGCAGAAATTACAAGAGCTGGATGTGTTTCATTTTTTTCTTACTAATATCTTCATGCCCTATAAACAAATCCAAGTCTTTCTAATAAAAATACATGATCTTGAGAATTGAGTTTTAATGTTATTTATTCTTCATCTGCCTTCAAGTACAGCTAAATTAGCAATCAAAAAATAGTAGATTATAGAAAATGAAACAAAAATTGAAGAAGAGAAATGTAAAAAATAAAAACAACAAAAGGTAGTTCATCTGAGACGAAACTAATCGCCATAAACTCTGTGACATAAAATTGAAGTCTTTCGTGGGAGTATTACAAGAACTTTCCAGATGGCATTAAAATTTGGAAGTATGCAATGAGAGAGAATCAGAACGGTGGCGCAGCGCATCAGGATGCCGGGAACTGCTTTCTGGTCTTGATTCTTGCTCTTAATGTTGTTTGAGACTCTTAACTGGCATTTCCTCGCCTGAACGATGGGGGCAGCACTGTACAATCTGTAATGTTAGGTCAGCTCTTCTGTTACTGCCCTTGTATTATTGTGTTTCACCAAGGCAAACAAACAAAAAACCTCTGCACTTTATAACATTACCTGAATATAACATTCAATTTTGGAAAAAGCAATACATTTTTAGATCTTTTATATATTCTATCATGTGAAATACCATCAGTGGAATGCTTGCTTTTTGGTGAGTGAAATTGATTGAAAATCTATTTTACAACAAACAAACAAACAAAAAACTCTTTTGGATGAATGATTATTCTCATTAAGTAAAGCTGCAGAATGCAGAGGGAGCTGTTTCTTGATTATTTGGACGTTTATTTTCCGCTTGCAGTTGTAAAAGGCTTTAATGTCATGAGGATGATGATGAAAGTAAAAAAGGGTATCACTGCATGCCACAGAGGGACTGTGACATAAAAAACTAATTAAACCAACTAGCTACTTTTACTAGTACACATATTTTAATTACCTAATTTGAAATACCTTTAGTATCTTTATAACACAACTATTTTCATGAAAATGCCAAGTAAAATGACAGGCAATAGAGAATAGATTAAGGAAGATTATATATTACCAAGAAATTCATTAAAAACATATTTTTCTTTCCTGGAAGTTTAGAGAAATATTTTAGTCTATCACTGTTCATTTCTTTTTTTTTTTCTTCCAAAAATTTTATTGGGGTAAAACTACAAAACATTTACAGTACAATGTTTACAGTCACAATTTGTAGTGAGCTGATTTCCCAAAATATATTACCACTCAAGTTGACTTATCTTTTTACATTCAAAAACCTACTCTGTCAAAGTAGTCCA
>CAUYRT010079584.1:0-81318 GCA_963574885.1 Lepilemur ruficaudatus | reverse complement strand
CATAGGTTGGGCGTAGTGGCTCATGCCTGTAATCCTAGCACTCTGGGAGGCCGAGGCGGGAGGATCGCTCAAGGTCAGGAGTTCAAAACCAGCCTGAGCAAGAGCGAGACCCCATCTCTACTGAAAATAGAAATTAATTGGTCAACTAAAAATATATGGAAAAAATTAGCCAGGCATGGTGGTGCATGTCTGCAGTCCCAGCTGCTTGGGAGGCTGAGGCAGGAGGATCACTTGAGCCCAGGAGTTTGAGGTTGCTGTGAGCTAGGCTGATGCCATGGCACTCTAGCCCGGGCAACAGAGTGAGACTCTGTCTCCAAAAGAAAAAAAAAAAAAGAAAAAGAAAAAGACAAAGGCAAAGAGAGAGAACATTTTTACTGTACATATATTAGTATATATGCGTGTGTGTGTTTTAAATAAGCACTTGCCAAGAAAGAAATTTTCCTTGGAAAGTTGGGAAGTTACATATTCCCCATCCGAGTTCCACCTCTAGGTGTTGTCTGATCAGGGCTGAGGGGAACAGGACTAGAACACCTCCCATCTTCTGGAGACAATACTTTCCTTAATACGGCCCAAGATCACTTTAGCTTTGTGGTGGTTACTGTTGACTCACTTAAAGCTTGCAATAAACTAAAACTCCCTTTGTTTTATAAGTGATCCTACTAAGTCTGGTCGAGTCAAACCCTTTGCACTGACCAGCGTGCACTTTATATTACATAATTTTTGATTAGTAATTATGTGTCTAGCCTCACACGAGGTACTTCACATAATGAGTTACTATTACGGCCACCACATACTGAGCACTTTTACTGTGTACCAGATATTGTGCTAACACTTACTTTGCATACTTCATTAAAGCCTTACAACAACCACTTAAAACAGGCTTTATTAGCCTCACTTGATGGTTGAAGACGTTGAGGAATTTAGACGTGATGTTTTTTCCCAGATTATCAGCCAGTAGGTGGCAGACCCAGGAGTTGACTTCAGGGTCCATGCTGCCCTGCTTCTCAGCTTGCAGAAATGAGAAATTGAGGCTCAGAGAGATTAAATAACTCACCCAGGATCATAGAGGCGGTGAGTGATAGACAAGTGGCCATGTAGACCAGGTCTGCCTGGCTCCAAAGCTGGGCTATTTCACCTCTGCCCTTGGGAGAGGGGCCCTTGCGAGGAGTCTTGAGCATGAGTAGGTCTGGGACAAGTCACCCAGGCTGGAGTGATGACCCCTATGCTAGGGACTTTTAAATTATAAAGCACCAACCAAATGTATGGGGGTGTCATTACCATCATTACTGTTATCCTGGCTTGCCAGGGGTGTACCATCATTACCGTTATCCTGGCTTGCCAACTCTAATTCGGGAGACTTCGAAGGACGGCCTTCACGGTGTCAGCGATTGATTTAGTTACATGACACAGAAGCCCACTCCAGCTAGTTTAAGCAAAAAGTATAATTCAATAGAAGGCGTTGGGCTAGCTCACACATCTCAAGGGCAGGCAAGTCACACAGGACCTCACTGCCTGGACAAGCTCCCTGGGAATGCCCACCTTCTCCTGTGCTTCTCTCAGAGCACGGGTTTCCCTTCTCTCTTTCAGATGAGTATCCCAAGCGGGTCTCCTCAGTGGTCTGCATTCCCTAGCCCAGGTTGGACCTGTAGCTAACTGTCCGGGCGCTCCTTGTCCTAACCCAAAAGTTCAGGAATCTGATTGGCCCAGCCTGGCTTCTGGAGAGGTTCCCTCTGAGTCAGGTGCCCCCCTCTGGCCCACCAGCTGGACGAGAAGAGGCTGGGCTGCATCGAAGAGACAAGGATCCAGGAACTGCACCCCTACCCCCAACTGAGGGATCAGAAAGGAGCTTGTGGGCAGAGCAGGTACAAAAGAATGAACTACTTCCGTCTGGCCTATCCTGGGGACCAGGAGGAGGCCGGTTTGGCCATGTTTCTGCCCAGCCATTTCTCAGTGCCAAGCTTCTCCAGGGGTTAAATGCCTTTATGTGGTATCCTAGTATCTCTACAAACTCTGGAAGATTCTGAGAAAGTCTAGTGAAGTATGTGTAGCTCATGGTTTTGGGGCTGTTTAAGGCTCCCAGGGACTTGCCGACTTGTTTGTCTTAGCCCCTAACAAACCAATCCCAAGGGACTTCTTGTCTTGCCTTACTGAGTCACTGCTCAGGCTTAGAAACACGACAGATACATTTGTTGCTTTCAACTAGCTGCTTCTCCACTGATCCCGTCTAGTCTCTGTGTTTTCCTTTGCAGGGTGTGACTCTTTGAATCACAGACTTCTAGAATGTTAGGACGGGAAGATCATTGTGTCCAAATGCCTCCACGTCTTGGCTGTGGAAACAGACCCACAGAGGGAGATGAATGAATGCGGCCGTACCCAAAGATGGTGCAGGGAGGATTTTAGGCGCCAGGTGGACAGATACGTTGTTACTGTAACAGCTATGTTTAAACAAACTACACTATTGCGCAGGCTGAGGCTGAATCCATTTCAGTAAAATAGTCAAATAAAGAAAAACATGAAATAAAAAAGTCTCACAAGTTGTATTGGATAAGACAAAGCTATGAAAGTTACAGGAGAATGAGTGGCGTTTGGGAAACACGGCATTGATGAATGAGTAAGTGAATGGATGGATGAACAAATGAATAGATAATGGAGAACATTGAAATCTTTGGGTTTCATTTTCTTATAGACTCAGAAATATTCCCCCATCCTTGCATTTCGAGTCAGAGAATAATCGTGACTCCATTAAACACCAGCCCAGCCTCCACAGGTGCGAGGCTTCTGACTAGGTAGGACGCGAATTATTTACTGTGCTGTTCTCTTTTTCCCACGTCAGCAAATTCTAGCCTCAGGGAAACTGCGTCCATCTTTCAAGGCGAATGGCTTCAGCTCTGGTTGCCCCGCCCCCTCTCTGAGTTGCTCTGACCTTGTTCCTTCTTGGAGTAGCAGATGGGGTCTTTGGCTTCTCACGGGGATCCTCAGATGCTGCCTTCTTGGCAAAACCCTGCACCCAAGCCAGTGAGTCACGGAGGGGAAGCACCCCGGGTGGAATTTGCACAGGACTAATGACCTTGGGCAAGTCCCTTCCCTCCTTTGCAGGACTCAGATGCTTCCTCTGATAAACAAGAGGGTTTAACTACACCTCATTGGTATGTTCATTCAATAAACACCTGTGGAGTTCCTGCTACATTCCTGGCATTTGCTTAGTCTGTGGGCAGAAAAATAGAGTAATTGGGCTCAGTGCCTGGAATAACCCCAGTCAGGCAGGGCGGGGGAGAAGGCACATATGGGCATGTAATTACAGATAGTTTGGTAAGCGCTGGGTGACGTGGACAGTCCCCGCCAGATCTGGGATCCCCAGAATGTGTCAGCCCAGGAATACATGAACAACTTGGCTAGGTCACGGGGCTGCACCCAGAAAGGGGTTGGCCCATGAAGGTCAGGACGGACCTGGACCCAGCTCCAGATCCTTCCTCCGTCTTACAGCAAAGCCAGTGAACGTGGACTTTGGAGTCAAGCACATTTAGGTTTCAATCCCTGCGCAGACACCAGCTAGAACGAGAAGCTTCACTCTCTGGGCTTGAGTTTCCTCCTTTATCAAAGGGGGATAGTGCCCCCAGGCTCCCAGGAGTTGTGGAGACTCCATAAGATAAGTATAATGTCAACAGCTTGGCACAGGCCTGGCCCATAACCATGGGCCTGCTTCCATCCAGTCAGGAGGTGGAGGAGTGGACGTCCCCCCATTGGGAACACACGCGCCTCTTCTCTCCCATGGCTGGCCCCGGGGCAGGCTGTCTTGCTGGGGGCATCTTGCTCAAGAGATCTTGCCCCAACCCTTCCTTGACCCTGGAATGCTCTGGTGGGCTCTCTTCCCAGACCAAAGCTTTCCGCCTGTGTATCTCTGTTTCCTGATCTGGCTGTGAGCTTGGTATGTACCAGAGACAGGGAGGAGACTGGTGGGGCTGGGACTCCTCTGGGGAAAGCTTATGAGGCCTGCAGGTTCTCTCCTCTGTTCCCAGCAGTGGGTCAGCACTAGAGCTGCCCTCTCTTGCCCCAGAACTTTCCCAGGACAAGATGACATCCTTCCTCTCTTCTTGGAGGCAGGACTGATTGGCTTCCTAGAAAAAGGCAGGCAGGACAAGCCTAGTATCACTGTCAGGCACACCCAGGGGAGGGGGAGGGAACGAGGCTGGGTGAGAGGATGGGAGCAGTGGAAGGAACAGGTTCTCCCACGTTCTTGGCAGGCCCCAGGATTCCAAGGCACTTTCTGTTTTTGTCATTGCCCTGCCAGTCACATACTCTACACCAGGCTCTTTGGAGCACCAAGCCCTTCCACCTGCACTTCTCATTTACAACACCAAGAGATGGGTGCCAGTGGCTCTGTGTTACAGATGAAGAAACTGAGGCTCGGAGAGAAAGAATCACATGCCCAAATTCGGAAGGGCTGATAGAAGGGAATTAATCTTTCACTGAGAAGCTGCTATGAGCAAGGTCCATTCCAAACAAGAATCATTCCTCTTCTCAATAGCCCAGAGAGGTGCCCATTTTACAGATGAGTAGATCAAAACTCAAACTGGTAAAAGCACTTGCTTGGGGTCCCAGAACTAGTAAGCACAGAGCTAAGATGTGAGCCAGATGTGCTCTGGGTCCCACTGTGATAACCTACCCTCCATGTCATAGGCCAGGAAGCTGAGACTAAGAAAAGTTCCAGCCATGCCTCAGGTCACACCACAAGCAAGTGGCAAAGCTAGTTTTCAACCCATGTCTGTCTAACTCCCAAACGCCTACCTTTCCCACATGCCACCTTATCGCAATAAAGCCTTTCTCATGGAGTAACTGACTGACACCAAATGACTACAAATATGTCTCAAAGAGATAAAGACTCAAGACAGAAAGGGCCAGGAACTATCATCATTATTATCATTAACATTATTATTATATTAATTGCTAACATAGCAGGGTCAGCATTTATACTGTATGATTCAGATTTGCAGGAATAAAACTTTTCTTCTACAACTGAACCCAACTTGATCACAAGTCCCCTTCTGCTGACTTATTTCTGGGTCAAAGTGTATTCTCTTCAAGACAACTAAATGCAATGGGTAATTGTGTATTTTCTTTTGCTATAAAGGACTTTTGGGGGCTGGGCGTGGTGGCTCATGCCTGTGCTCTCAGCACTTTGGGAGGCAGAGGTGGGAGGATTGCTTGAGACTAGGAGTTTGAGACTAGCCCGGGCAACACAACGAGACCCCATCTTTACAAAAAGTAGAAAAGTTAGGCATGGTGGCACATGCCTGCCGTCCCAGCTACTAGGGAGGCTGAGAAGGAAGGATCCCTTGAGCCCAGGAGTTTGAGGTAGCAGTGAGCTAGGCTGATGCCACTGCACTCTAGCCTGGCTAGCCTGGGTAGCCTGGGTTATGGATTACCCTGTCTCAAAAAAAAAAAAAAAAAAAAAAAAAAAAGCCATTTGGGACAATTGGTAAAATCTTAAATAAGTCTATAGATTAGATAATAGTATTATATAATATTAATTCTCCAATTTTGATAACTATTCTGGTTACATAGGGTTATGTCCTTGTTTTTAGGAAATATACATTAAAGCATTTCTAGGTAAAGGGGCATTATTTTGGCCACTTTTAAATATTTCAGGAAAAAATATACATCCACATGTATACATACCCATAGACGAATAAAGCAAATGTAGTAAAATATTAACATTCAGAGAATTTAGATGAAAGTCATCTTGGAATTCTTTGTATTCTTGCAACTTTTCTGTAAATCTGAAATTATGTTAAAATTTTAAAGTTTAAATTTTAAAAATTTACTCTTTTTTTGGAAAAATAGTCAATTCAGGATCTGAACTTGCTGTTAGGGTAGCTTGTTTCTTGGTGGTGTCCCCTCAGCCCCCAGGATGACATCTGGTAGCAGAGGAGCCTTATCAGACACCAACGGCCTTGGGCCCACGCTCTGGCGCTGCTGGCCCTGGTGGCCCTGGTGGCCCTGTGGCCCTTGTACTCTTTGGTCTTTGCTGTCAGCTCTCCCCATGGCTTCTCTGCTGGCGTAACTGGCTTTGGGCCTGCACCTACGTCACTCCTGAAGTCTACGGTCACCGTGTCTGTTGTCAAGGCTGTGCACTCTGAGCCCTCCTCATCCTCACCCAAGGCTCTCGCAATGGATGTGTTATCAGGGCTTAGATAGGCCTCACTGGAAACTTCTGTTGCTTAACTGTGTGACCCACAGAGGCCTCCAGGGAAGCAGGCACTTGTATGAATGAGTCAGTCCCATCAGGAAAACAGAAAGCAGGTTGGTTGTTTTAAGAGAGAGAATTTAATATGAGGAATTGGCTAAACAGTGTTTGACAACTGGCAGAGCAAACAGGGAGACAGCAGAGGTGGTAACTGCAGGACACAGACAGCAGCCCTAGGCAGGGGAGACCAGAGGAAGAAGTCAGAGTATTAGAGCCCAGCAGCTGGGACCCAGAGCCCTGGGGAAGGCAGCCCATGGCTGGTGCTGGTGTACCCGAGAGGCCACGACCAGGCTGGTTCTAGGAATGAGGGGAAACCCGGAAACTGGAAGGGTGAAGGGCGGTTGCTGAGGCCATGCTGACAGGACGGAGCAGCCAACTGAAAGGTCACGTCCTTTCTCCTAGGACCTGCTCGTGCTCTCCAGTGCCCCCTACTGGCAGGGCCTACCCTGGAGACAGCCGGCAAAATAGACATGGTCGGGCAGAGCGCCAGCCCAGCATGGCCAGACAGAACACAGAGGGGTGGGTTTGGGGCTGGGAGCTGACAGCTTAACAACTGGCGCAGGGAGAGGGCTGGGAAGCGGGGTGCGGCCGAGGCGGAGAATGTGCGGCGCTCTCTCTTCCTCCACCCCCTGGACCTCTGTGAGGTAGTGTCCTTTCTAGAACTCTGGGGTCATCTATCAGCGTCCCCAGAGGGCCCAGACTCCAATCTCAGGCACTTGCTCTGTGTTCTCTCAGTTTCTCAACCCATCCAGAAGGAGTTCCTTGTCTGACGTGAGAAATCACCTACCCGATGACTTCAGTAAAACTTTTATTCCCTGGGTCATCCGAGTTTCATTTCTTGATATTTAAAGAGAAGATTTTGAAATTCTGAAATTTTTTCCCCCTCTCCTGTATACATTGACTCTTGTAGTTGAATGCCTGGATCTTTTCTTTCTTTTTCTTTCTCATTTTTTTTTTTTTCGTTTGTTTGTTTGAGACTTGGGGTTTCACCCTGTAGCCCAGGCTGGAGTGCAGTGATGTCATCATAGCTCACCACAGCCTCAAACTCCTGGGCTCAAGCAATCCTCCTGCCTCAGCCTCCTGAGCAGCTGGGACTATAGGGGCACGCCACTACACCCAGCTCTGAATGCCTGGAGCTTTAAAAAATTTTTGCCTTGGATTTTCTTTAGAGTCTGACATTCAGTGCTGAGCAATGACGTCTTTGTCTCAGGCTATACTCCACCGCCCCCTTAGACAATGGGTAAAGGGCCATTAAACAGCAGCAACAACAACAACAAAATGTTGGTGAAGAAGAAAACCCTCAATTAAAAAACTCCGAATCTTCCCCTGCTCTAACACAGACTGAGTACTAACTATGTGCTTGGCACACGCTAAGTGCCATGGCCACCATCACGTTGGTTGTCCCAACAGGAGGTGTGAAGGTCTCTTTGCCGTGAAAGCCTGAGCTCTCCCCCACTGTGCTCTACCACTTTTCTGGAGTCAGTGCTAGCCTTTTACCTTTTGGGAAACTGAGGCCTAAGAGGGAGCTATGCAAACCAGTACTGAACACGAGTTCTGGAACAGTTTAGCGTTGGGCAAGTCACCTAAGTTCATTTTATATAAAACAGGCATGCTGTGAGGATTTGAGATAATAGATGTGAAGTTTTGGGCACAGTGCCTGCAAAACATTAGGTATTTGATAAATGGTACTATCACTACTAATAACAATAATTAACATTTATTGACTGGTTACTACTTCAGGCACAGGGCTAAGCACTTTCCATGTGTTAGTTATTTTATTAATATAATAATACACAGTTTCCCTCCAGGCTGGAACACATGGGCCCTGCTGTCTCTCTTCCCATCCAACCCTGCTGAAAAACTTCAAGCTTTGGTCTTGTTCATGCTGCCCCCCAACCCCAGGTCATAGCTCTGAGTGTGAATAATGCCAGCCCAGAGGAGGAAATCCGTCGCACTGGACTGTACACAATCACCGGGATCCACTGGGATCCTTGATACGTCTACGCGACCTATTGCTTTTTGTTATATTGTCGCTGTTGGTTTCTTTCATCCAGCTACTTGGGTGAACCTTTGTGAGTAAGAACACTTTTGTTTGTTTCCTTGTTTGTTGGTTTAATTCAGACATTTGAAGTCTTTGTGATTTTATTATTCTTGTATTTTTAACTTATTATTTTGAAATAATTTTAGATTTACAGAGCAGTTGTAAAGATGGAACAGAGATTTCCCACATACCCTCCACCCATCTTCCCTTAATGTCACACAGCCATGGCACATCAGCCAAACTAAGACATTGACATTGGCACAACACCAGACACTGCAGACTTTATTTGGATTTCGCCAGTTTTTTCATTAACATCCTTTTCCTGTTTCAGGGTTTCATCCCTGATATCACGTTGCATGTCGTCATCACGTCTCCTTGCTCTCTTCCAATCTACGACAATTTGTCAATCTTGTTTTTTTCGTGACCGGGGCACTTTTGAAGAGTACTGGCTAGGTATTTCGTGGAATATCTCTGAGGCTTTGTCTGATGTTTCTCATGATTAGACTGGGGTTATGAGTTTGGGGGAAGAGAACACCACAGAGGCAAAGTGCCCGTTTCCTTGCATCACATCTGGGGATATATAATATTGACATGACTTGTAACCGGTGGTGTTAACTTTAATCACTTGGTTAAGGTGATGTCCGCCAGTTCTCTCCATTGTAAAGTTGCCATTTTCCTTCTGTCCACACTCTAGAAGCAAGTCACTAAGTTCCATCCACACTGAATGGGAAGAGAATTACGCTCCACTTCCCAGAGGAGGAAATTCAAAGAATTTGTGGACATCTGTTAAAATCACTATGGTAATTAATATTTTGAAGAAAACACTTTGAGACTACACAAATATTATATTTCTCCTTAACACTTCATCCACTCTTTCAGCATTTATCCGTGGATCTTGCCTGCAGCAATAATTAATGTGCTATAGAATACTTTTTAACATAAAAAAATGCCACCTTATCCATTGTTTGAGAAAATACACAGTGTTAATACACAGTGTTAATAAGGTATTTTGAAATCAGTTTTTGTATTGGATTGATCACAAAAAAATCTACACGGTCTAGATGAATTTAAAATTTATTGTGTTCAGGGCTGATTCAGAGCTGAGACCCACCACTGTGGCTATATTGGCTCTGAATTATTGAAACACTTCTGCCCATATCCCACTCCCAGTCCTACTCCTTCCCAAGTCTTGAGAAACCTCACCCCGCCTCTCCACAGTTAAAAAAAAAAAAACCACACAACAGCTTTTCCAGACATTTCAGTTGTGAGTTCATATCAAAGTTTTATTACAATCTTGCTGCCAGGGAAAAGGTCTCTAGCAGGCCAATCCGAAGATTCACTCCTGGAAGGGACATTTTATAAGAAAAGGGAATGGCTAGCATAGTTATTATTAGATGAACAAGAAACAGAAAACACTGCCCGTTATCAGTAAATTGAGAACACAGGCTTTAGAAATGGGCTTTGGAAAAATTTTGCTTATTCACTGCTCTCCAGTAACTACCTGGCACAGGGCAGGATGCCTTCTCACCTCCCACCTCTAGCTTGGGGCTAGGGCCGGCTTCTAATTCTGATGGTCACTGCTGTGCTGGGATGGTTGGTAAGCACTTTGAATGTTTTGAATAGTCTTTGAATAGTCCAAGTGTTGTGTATACATGCAAGACATAGTAAATAACCAGTCTATAATTTGGTTCAGGTACAGTTTGATTCCATTCAGGGAAATAGGCTTTAGAGCCAGAAAGAGCTGATTCTGAAAACCAGTATCGAATACAAGTTCTAGAACAGTCTAGCATTGGGCAAATCACTTAAGCTCACTTTATATAAAATAGGGATGTTGTGAGGATTTGAGACACTAGATGTGAAGTTTTTGGCAAGGTACCTGGAAAATAATAGGTATTCGACAAATAGTAATGCTATCAATAATAATAATAGCAAATATTTATTGGCCAGTTACTATGTTGGGCACAGAGATAAACACTTTACATACACTAATTATTATTATTTTTTTAGTTTGATCCCATTAAAAAAAATTATGCTTTGTAATTGTGCAGAATTGCCTGGAAGGACAGAGACTGGCTGCAGTTACATATGTTAATTATTTTAATCCTCACATTGATTCTATGAGTTAGGTGGCTTTAGTATCACCCTCACTCTGCAGGTAACGACACTGAGGCTCTGAGAATTCAAGTAACACATTTAAGATCACACAACTAGAACATTACCGGAGCTGAAATTCAAACCCAGACAGCCTGACGTTAATATCTCTATAATAAACATACGGTACACATGAGAGCCCTATAATCCCTTCAATAACTCTAAAGCCTTCCAGAAGTCTATAGCCTGCAGATTGGGAGCTCCTGCTATAGACTTAACAGAGACCTTTGCCTACTTTACTTAATAAAACATTTCTGACATCAGTAGGGTTGGATAGTTATTTTTATAACTTTATCGAAAGAGGAAGACAAGTCAAAAGAAACAAACACTGAATATTTTAAGATAGGTGGCCGTCAGGGTATGACTGTTCAGAAACAGTTGTTGGACAATAGTTCCCCCAACAATACTGTCCCAGGATCCCCATCTGAGAATTCCCAGTTGCCCATCAGTTTCTAAGTTCTGGTCCCTGCTGAGACGCAACTCAAGATCTATTGTTTAAAAGGAATTGCCTGTCCAGGCGCGGTGGCTCACGCCTGTAATCCTAGCACTCTGGGAGGCTGAGGTGGGGGACCGTTTGAGCTCAGTAGTTTGAGACCAGCCTGAGCAAGAGTGAGACCCCCCATCTCTACTAAAAAAATAGAAAGAAATTAGCTGGACAACTAAAAATATATAGAAAAAATTAGCCAGGCATGGCGGCACATGCCTGTAGTCCCAGCTACTCGGGAGGCTGAGGTAGAAGGATCGCTTGAGCCAGGAGTTTGAGGTTGCTATGAGCCAGGTTGACACCATGGCACTCTAGCCCGGGCAACAGAGTGAGACTCTGTCTCAAAAATAAAAATAAAAGGAGTTGCCTGAACTTTTCAGGTTGAGAAAAAAAGAGGCTTACTTCTACCTGGGATGACCTGGGACACTAAAAGGCACAGCCTGAGAGGTGACCAGGACCCAGTCGTGGTGCTGGGGGGTGATGCCGGAGAGTCTGCTGGAGAGAGGAGTGCCACATGGGAGGGTGGAGCCACATGGCAGTGCGGGTGGCATCAGATGACTGACTGATGGGCTTTCAGACTCTTTCCCCATCTTGGGAGTTAAAACCAAGCAGGTGCACTTCTCCCGGCTCTTAGAAACTCTGGCCGTTCCTGAATGACCCAAAGTGTTAGAGTGTTGGGGAAGGGAAGGCACTGCCCACAAAGGGTGATCCCGGACTTTGTGCTAATCTAGCCGGGGGTGCTCAAGACACTTTAAATTCAATTTGATAGAACATGAGTTTGCAGCCATAAAAGTTAAAAAATTAAACAAAAAATTAAAAAAAAGAAAGAAGATAATACAGAAAAAATTTATTTAAAAAAATTCAATTTGGATAAAAACATTTAAAGCACCTTGGGAGTTCTTTTCCAGCACAGAAGTACAACAGTGACCTCCTGCCACATCACCCCTGTAGGGGATGGTGACGTCTGGGATGGGGACTTGGCAAGACTCGGCACCCTAGATCACCAGGTTTTTCTCATCCGCATCACCCATCCGTGCTTAATTCACCAGGAACCCACAAAGCCCCTTTGTATGCAGCGAGTGGAGCGCCCAGTGGAGCGCCTGGGCAGTGGGAAGGGCCCAGGCTGGCCCTGTCGTCTGAGTTAGCAGAGGGTGCAGAGAGCGGCACTTCTACTGATGAGACCAGAGCCAGGAAAAACAGAACCAGAAGGAAAAATAACCTGCCACCAAAAAACTCCAGTCTTATGGAAAAGCAGTATCACATTTGACAATCGCTCATGTGACACAACGGGACTTTCATTATTTACTGTGTTTCGAGACAAAAGGTCTTTCTGTTTCTGCTTTATGTGGAACCATTTTTAAATTATCTGGACATGGAGGCCAGGCGCGGTGGCTCACGCCTGTAATCCTAGCACTCTGGGAGGCCGAGGCATGAGGATCGCTCAAGGTCAGGAGTTCAAAACCAGCCTGAGCAAGAGCGAGACTCCGTCTCTACTATAAATAGAAAGAAATTAATTGGCCAACTAAAAATATATATAGAAAAAAAAATTAGCCGGGCATGGTGTCGCATGCCTGTAGTCCCAGCTACTCGGGAGGTTGAGGCAGGAGGATCACTTGAGCCCAGGAGTTTGAGGTTGCTGTGAGCTAGGCTGACGCCATAGCACTCTAGCCCGGGTGACAGAGTGAGACTCTGTCTCAAAAAAAGAAAAAAAAAAATTATCTGGACATGGAAACCCATTTTGAGAGCCCCAGGAACAGCCTCTGCTGGCGACCTGTGTTCACCCTAAAGGAGTGCCGTCTAGCACTTCATCCAAGACCTGGAGGGCCTGTCCAGGGCCGTGAAGTGTTAGCAGGTAATGCCAACGTTAGTGACGATTTCATCAGACGACGGGAGACTACACAGCACACCGCAGAGCAAATCTGAACAGAAGTGCTGATTAGATGCCTCTTTTCTCTTCCTGCTCCCAAATTTCCTTCCTGGCTACCAGCCCCCGTCTCCTCAGCCTGCCTTTGCCTGGCTCCCTTGCCCGAATCTTCCCACTGCTCCTCCTCCCCTGGGCACAGCAACGCAGGGCCACCTGCCCCTCTCACCACGAGCTCATCGCTCTCCCTCCAAACCAAAGAGCCTGTTTAGGAGCCTTCGCAGCTACTTGCGTTGGTTTTGTCTATGGGAGATGTAAAGAAATAATGTTTCCCTTTCATGGAGATTTTTTTCTACGCACCTTTTAGGGACATTAGTAAACATGTCCCTTTCCCCTTCAAATCATCAAACATAGAGTCTCTAGAATTTGAAGGAGGAAGGGCACTTTGGTGGGGTGGGCTCTTGGTTTTGGTCTGGTGACCTGGGTCAAGCTGACCTCGCCAAGCCCTGCGTCCCAGGACTGGTGCCCTGCTAGCGTTTGATGAGTGAATGCTCTCAGGCAGGCTAGTGTGCTTGCTTCTCAGACAGTTTCCTCACCTGTCAAATGGGAACGATGATCCCTTTCCTCTCTACTTCTCACGGTTGCAGTGAGGATCAGATACGCTGATGGACATAAAGGCACCAAAAAGTATAAAGAGGTAAACTCCTTGCTGAGTCCTTAGCATGGGCCACCAGCCTTCCTCAAAACTCTGGGTTGGTAAACTACCCTTTGGGTGGCACCGCCTGTCCTCCCTCATTCTTCCCTTCTGGGTTCATTTTTTTCTTAGTTTCCTCAGGTTCTGTCCCCTTTCCCTCTGCCCCCACCACCCTCAACAAGATGCTGTCTGGGTAAAGGATCAGCTAGCCGTCATCTACACCTGAATGTGTAGCCTCAGGCATTACCCGCCGTCTCTGACTGTGGTGGGAGAGGCCTTGTGGCAGTGGTCCTCAGCCTCAGTGGGCCCCACAGGTTCCAGGGCCATGCCCTGAGATTTGGGTCGAGGCCTAGAAATCTGCCTCTCATATGAGCAATGCAGGTGATTCTCAGCCAGGGACTCTGCTCATGGGACAGGGAAGAACACTGATTTCTAGCTAGGAGCTTTAGGAAGACCTGGAGGAGGTGGCTGGGGGTGGGCAGGGCATCCCACCGAACTCACACCAACACCGAGTCCCCAGCCTTCCTGGGCAGTTCTCCCATGGGCATCAGAGAAAGTCATCACTTTGTCAAGAAGAGTCACAATCACTGCCATCGTTACAAGGCTTCCTATTCCATCTGCCCTTCCCCCAACTGCAGGAGGGCAGGTGGTAGAGTTCCTCATCCTGGGAGACAAAGTTGAGGTCTCTAGAGACCAAGTGATTAGTATCAAGTCCCCCTGAGAACCCAGGGGTTGCCCCCAGGCCAGTGTGCGTGCCTGTGTACTGCGCTGCTGCTCTGGGCACCAAAGCTGTCCAGTGACTCCTCCTGGGTCCTCCCCTCCCCTCCACCATCCAGCTCTGGTCAGACCTGTGACTCTAATCCTCAGTCCTGTGATGTCCACTTCTCAGATATTTTTGGAACCCACCCACTCCTGCCCATTTCCATCTCCACCACCCAAGTCCTGGTCCAGGGTCTGCTCTGCTCTTCCAGGCCCGCTGCAGTGGCTGTGGACGCCAACGAGGCATCTTCCTGGCTGCAATTGCCCCTTCTTGAGTAGCATGGCTAGCAGTGTGACTCCTTTGCCACGTCTAGTCTAATATGACCCTTTTCCCTGGCATAAAGTTTGGTGCAGAGGTAGCACCTGGCCTGGACGGACCATCCAGAGTCCTTCACAAAGAAGAGAGCAGTCCCTCCCCGGTGGTGGTTGGTGGATTTCTCCCCATCAACCAGATAGGACACTGAGTGGGCAGAAGCAGGGGACAGAGGAAGAGGCGGGACTGAGAATTCACTTGTGGACTTGGCAAAACAGAGGTCTGAGATGGCACTTGTGGGGGTAGTGTCAGAGCTCGGGGGCTTGGAGAGGGTGGGGAGCATGGGAGGGAGAGCAGGGCCAGCCCGCATCCCCGTCTCTCAGCCGAGGGCAGGAGAACCTGCAGCCAGGCTGCGTAAAGAAGCAGGACCAAGAGTGGTTTTCTGTTCGTTTCCGTTTTTAAGAGGAGAAAAATCATAGCTTGTGTGCTTTTGAGAATGACCCAAGCAAGGGGGAAATTAGACGACTCCCCAGCGAGGGGGATTTGCTGGAGGGATGTCCCTATGCAGGTGAGAGGGTGGGACTGGAAGTCCCCATGGGAGGGGCTGGACTTTGTGGGAGCTCAGCTGGTTCACCCCCGGAAGCCGGGGGAAGGCAAAGATCTCGAGCGAGCACGCAGTGGCGGAGGGTGGCGGGCTAGTGGGGACTGCTGTGTTCACAGTGGCCTGGGAGCCAAGGGAGGGCAGGGGGTGGAGGGTGGAGGATGGAGAAGGTAGCAGGAAATAGTTGAGTGGGTGGGTGATGGGATGGCCAGTGGAGCGAAGAGAGAAGACAGGGCTGGAGCTGCGGTCCGAGGAGGCCCGGCTCCCTGGGCAGATGACCGGTGGAGTCCTTTCCTGGCCACTGCGCTGTCAGTGTGGGCCACGTCTGTGTGAGCCTCGCTGCCTTGGACGAGGCTCTTGCCCTCTCTGCGGCACCCTCCCATGGAGACCGTCTTTCCAACATCCCTAACCTTTGCAGATATTCTACAGTTTCCAAAGCATTTTGCACACAGAAGCCTCTTTGGACCCACCCAGTTCCTACCCAGGATGAGGATATGGCTATCTCCATCTTTCACATGAGGAAACCTAGGCTGGAGAGGTCGCAGAGCCTGGACTTAGGCCCAGGTCCGCTATTCCTGATCCAGTCAATGCTGTCTCCATGAAGCCAGGCTGCCGCTGCTCTGGGCAAATCAGGCCCTGAGGCAAACTCACCGAGGGACTGTGGGCGAGTCAACATCCCTGAGCCCCAGAGGCTGTCTGACGCACTCCCCTCACCCCCACTGCCCTTTTAAACAGATGATGGGCTGGCCCTCTGTGGCATGCCACTCCTTAGGCAGGAGCAAATTTGGGGACTATCTCCTCCAGTCATGGACAGAGCTAGCGGGGAAGGCCCTTGCAGCAGAGAGACCAAGAGGGCAGCCCAGTTCCTCCCCAAGCTGCCTCCACCCGTGGGCTTGGGTGCTCTAAGATATGGGTGTGGCTACCCTGGGGCCAAAACAATGCTCCAGGCTGGCACAGCCTGGGACTCGGTGTTCCCACCCGGCTGCCCAGGTCCCCTCGCCAGCATGCCTGGCTGCTCCCCAGGGAACAGGGCAAACAAGCCTCTATTGATTCCTCACCATGGCTAGAAGAATGCCCCTTTGTTGAGCATGTCACCCTCCTGCTCTCCGTGTCCTTGCCCACAGGAGAGGCTTTCAGGTAGGAAGCGGCCTGGCCATGGATCCTTCCCTAGGGGCCCAAGAGGGAAGGAAGCGTGGGACAGAGCCCCCGCCCAGCTCCCAGAGGAGACCTCCACTCCTACCCCCTTCTCTTCTCGCTTCCCAAGCTTGGGCACCCTTGCACATCAGCCTGGCCACCCCTCATCACTCATGGGAGGCCCAGTCCCACAGCTCTCAGTGTTGAAATTCATCAAGGTCCTGCGTGAACGGCCACTGTCCCACACGCCCCACCGGAATGGGAGTCCAACACGCTGAGGCTGTGTCCTTGTGCCCAACCAGGACCCGAGTCCTGAGGAACACATCAGCCGACTTCTGCCAACTGCTCTACCCACTTCCCAGCCACCCAGGCCTGGACCCTGCCTAACACCACGCCTGGTCAAAGTTCTGTTGGTTCTTGGAAGCCGCCGACATTCCTCGGCCCTCTCTGGTCTACCCAACAAGCTCCCGTGTGACTTCTCCTTCTCTGGCCTTCCCACTCACTTTAACCCTATTTCTTGAGCATATACTATGTGCCAACATTGCTCTAGGACCTGGAGATACTCCAGTGAATGAGGCAGGGTCCCCTCCCTCAAGGACCTCACAGACAGTAAACATGTACACAAGTGAGTAAATAGTAAAGGAACAAAGAGTGTGCTGAGTGCTCTGAAGAAAGTCCCAAGAGTCAAGGGAGCAGGGAGTGTCAGGAAACATGTGTGAGGGAACAGAGGTGGCCACAAAGGTGGCACAGGCACAATGACAGGAAGGGAATTGCTGTCCCAGAGGAGGGGCTGTGGTGAAGAGTTTACATTTTCTGCAGGGTGTGACGGGGACCTGCTGTCCTGCTAGTGCACCATGCCCCTTCCTGCTCCCGGGCCGGGTCCTGCAGGGCTCCTGTCTGATGCCCTCCCCGGGCCTCTCCAGCTACCCCGCCAGGCCGGGGTTTCAGGACCCAATGCCAGTCGTGCCACCATTCTGCAGCCGTCCTTGTTTGCTCCAGACCACAGTCGTCTCTCCCCCTCTGAATTCCTAAGGTGTTCCCTCTGCTCTTGGGGCTTACTTGCTCAGACTGTTCAAGTTCAGATTCTCAAACATGTACTCATCCCCCACCCGAGTCCCATCACTGTGCCGGCGCTACACGGAGGTGGCTCCTCCGAGCCTCACCACCTGCCCAAGAGGTTCATATCGTGCTTGATTTTTAAAGGTGGGTGAACTGAAGCTTGAAGTTAAGCGACTCATCTGTGGCCTCACGAATAAGGAGTGGTCCAGGAGGCAGGATTTGGATGGACAGTTTCTGGCCCCCGAGTCCAGCTTCGTTCTTAGTGGCCCTCAGTCACTTCTACCTTTAGGTAACTTGATTGCGGTGTTCAGGGACCCCCAGGCCCACCCCAAATCTCCTTCCCCATCTTTTCTTCCACACGATCCTCTGCTCTCAGGGACAATCGGGGCAGGCACCTCCCCAGCCTACCTTATGTCCCCACACCCCCTCCTCTCCTGCAGCAGGTTCCCACAGGGAGCCACCAGCCACCCGGTGAAACTATGTCCCAATGTTCAGAAAAAGTCAGCTTCCCCTAGAGTTGTGTTGTCGTAAACACGGCTATTTCTCCCAGGCACGTGCTGTGATGGGAAGAGTCATAAAGTCCTTTGCTGCAGCCACTCTTCCCTGGCACCAGCCCATCTTAAACTTTTCCTTTCTTGATTAAGTTCAGGATATCAATGACAACCATAAACACAATGCTAGCTATTTTATTGAAGACATGCACAATGGAAGGAATCTGCCAGGTACTTTCTGTACACTGCCTCTTTAAATCTGCATAACAACCGTAGGATACAGCTCGGATTGTTATTCCTATTTTACAGATACAGAAACTGAGTCTTAGGCAAAGAAACTTGCCTGAGGTCACAGAGCTGATAAATGCTGAAACTCAACACGAAGCTCCAAGCTGAGGCTGGTGGACCTCCAAGTCCTTGATCTGAACCTCTGCAACCCAGTTCTACAACCAAGAGATGGGTCACAGGCAGTGGATAGGTGAGGACTCAGTTACTGGGGCTCCCCAGAGCAGAGCATTGTAGCCCAAGAAGCCCAGAGCACTGTGAAGATGCTGGTCTTGATGTCAGCAGTCTGGGCCCAGGAGCTCTGCCCCCTCCCAGCTGTGCATCCTTGCTCACATTGCTTACCCTCTCTCTGCCTTCATTTCCTTGGCTGTGAAATGGGATGATGGTTAGTTCACCCTCCCCAGCCTGCTGTGGGAAGGAAGCGTGATGATGCTCGTGAACGTGCCTTGAGGCCCTGGAGCCCCACACTTGGGGTATTATTATCCATGCCCTGGACTTCTAGAATGAGTGAACAGTGGGCGAATCAGGAACAGCACTGGGGCAGGGAGGAGAGGAAACTGTCGGATCAGGCTTTCTCTGGGTAGAGAGAGGCAGGTGAATGTCTTGCTCAGCCAACCTCACATGACAAGAGGAACCTGCTAACTAGGTCACCTTGCAGTAGGAAGGAGCTATTCCGGGATCCGCCTGCAGTTGCAGAGCAGGAGCTGGGAGCTGAGCTGGGCTATTTCAGGGGTGCACAGAAAGCTCATCCAACAGCTCTGTCTTGGATCCCAGCCCTGCTGTGGGCCTTGGGCCTTGAGAGGCCCTAGTGAGCACTATGTTAGTGCCCTCTGTATGGCTGCCCTCAGGTGGGGGATGGTGCAATCTGGAACCATCACAGCACAACCTTCCCATCCCCTGGGAACCACCATCCCAGCTGCGGGGGAGGATGGCGAGACACTAGACTTGCATTTCCCAACCCGGCTGGGAGTCTCAGCTCCTGAATACAGTAGCCTTGCAACAGCGGGCAGTTCACTTTACCATTCTGGGCCTGGGTTTCCTCATCTGTACCCACGGATAATAACGCTTACGTTCTTGGACTGTTCGAAGATTAAATGAGATAATGACGTATAGCACCAAGCATGGAGTCTGGCCCAGACGAAATGCTTGATAAATGCTTATTGCTCCTAACTGAGCTTCTGGGTTATTCCATGGTGTAGTGGTGACTGTGGGGAGGACAGAGAATTGCTGGGCATGCCTGGAAAGAAGGCTGCACACTGTGGGCTGGGGGTGGGGGTGGAGGAGAGATTATGCTGGAGTAGTTCGGCTTTTGAGGCTGTGGATTTGGCTTGATCAGCACAGTAAAGAGAAGGATGCTTTTGGAAGGCGCTCTGGGCCTGAGGTCAGTCTGACCCATGGGATAATTGCTCAGTGCCATGCAGGTTGGGCAGGTGTGTCTTTGTCTCTGAGTTTCAGGCGCCCCGTCTACAAATTGAGGGTGTAAACACTTACCTCCTGTGCCCTGGCAAGGAAGAAGTTAGGTGATTAACCACAGCCTTTATTTAGCACAGCGCCTGGCACCTAGAAAGGGCTCAAGAGATGCCAGCTATTGTTGCTATTTAATCCTCCCAGCAACCCTACGAAGAAAGTGTTATTATCCCCAGTTTATAGGTGAGGAAAAGGAGGCACAGAGAGATTGAGTAATTTACCCAAAGTCTCATGGTGAAAAAGCATTTTTACTGAGATCTGAATCTAGTCTGACTCTAGGTTTTGCACTTTTAGCTGCTACTCCCTATGCCTGGCATGTACCAAGTGCATGTGTGCACACGCATGATCAAGTATGTGCAGACGTGCAGATGCGTGAAGAGGGCCCAGCATGGCGGTCACCCAGTCAGAGGTCAGTGATGGGCAGCTGTTGCCATTTTGTTATCATTCTCATCATGGTCATTGTTTGGGACTTAATTGGAAATTACAAAACTTAGGAGTGGCAGCTGAAGGGAGAGAGTGTGCTAAGATATTAGAAAAGGCAACAATCCCATTCTCAAGGGACTTGTCAAAAGGAAGAGGCAAAAAACTAGAGTCATAAGCAACTTTTGTGCAGCATTCTCCGTAATTACGAAAAATTGGGGAAAATGTGAATATCAAACACTCAGGGAGTGGTTACATAAATTGTGGTTGATCTCCGGTGGAAAATTACACATTCATTTAAAACAGTGATAATATGTCTTAACGTGGAAAATGTTTATGTAATTATGATTACAGGAAAAATGCTGGATATAAAATTCTATTTCTGCTCTAATTATACCTCTATTAAAATATCAACTGTGTGTAGAGAATTGCTAGGAGAATATGCAAACAGACGATGTGCTCAGTGCTGGAATTGAGGGTTTCTCTTTTTGTAATTGATGTAATAATTCAACCATAATTTACTGAGCACTTACTAAGTGTCAGTCACCATGTTGGGCTCGGTTATTAGTGTGGATTGTATTAGGCTGCAGAGAGACAAAGAGAAAAGAGGTTTTATTGTCTCTCAGAACATTCAGAGGGCAAGCAATTCAAAGCCAGTGTGGCAGTGTCAGGGTGTCAGGGCTGTGGCTCTATCTGGTGGCTCTGCCATACCTAGGAGGTCCTCTTTTCCACATGGTCCTAGAGGGCACACCACTGCAGCCATGTTCCAGGGAGGGGGGTGAGGATGGGAAGGAGAGGGCACGTCCCTTCCTGGGAAAGGTCTCACTGAAGTTGCTCACACCACCTCTATTCTTATGCATCAGTCAGAACTTTGTCACTTGGCCACTTCTAGCTGCAAGGTAGACCAGGACATGTCATTACTTAGGCAGGCCATCAGCCTAGCTAAAAACAGGTCCCTATTAATGTAGAAGAAGGGAGGACAGCAGTAGGGCACCACGGCTGCAGTGCTCCAAGCTAAGCAAGGCGAGGCCACGATCCTTGCAGAGCCCCTGTCCAGGGAAAGGGACACGCACATCCAGAAATAATTACAGGGCAGTCTGAGAAGTGCTGTGATTGGGCTACAGGGTGACTGGGGGCAGCATGACAAGCACTGCCTGGAGGGGCGTTAGCAGCTCCATCTCCCATAAAGAGCTTCCCAGGAACAAACACTCCCACCCCGTTTGCACCACGAGACACTGTGCTCTTGTCCAAGACCTGATTGATCTCAGCAGGACGAGGAGCACTCCTGACCCAAGCCGGGACCATCCAAGGCCTCCAGGAGCTTGAACGGAGTGGAGCGATGCAGAATGGAGTGGAGTGATGCAGCCTCTGGAGTGACTGCTCCTGAAGGCAGTGGCTTCTACTGCGGTGGTCCCTGGGGACATCCTGGATCTGTCCTTCATAAGGACTGTTTATTCAGCTCCTCTTCCTCCGGTCTGTGAGGTGCCTTGCTAGCCTCCCAAGCAATCCATCACCAACCATTACTTTGTTTTGGCTTAAGGTAGCGACTTGAGAACAAAATAAGCGGAACCAACGCAGGGGTACGGGTAAGTTAACAAGCAGTTTCACTGAGATTTGATTCCAAGCAGATTTCCCCCCGCCAGGTGCAGTGAGAAGCAAGCGGGTTCTAAGAGGGCAAAAGGGAAGGTTTTCCAGGCAGAAATCAGCAGAGTGTAAATCTGGAAGCCTTTTGTTTCTATTAGCGGTTTATTGATTATGCAACAAAACGACCACGGAGAAGAGAACGTGCTTAACAAAGACAGGAGCAGGACCTGGAGCGGCGGCTATGATGGCCTCTGGGTGCAGGTGCTGTGCCCTGGGACCCTGGGCACACCAGGAGATCTCTCTGGACCTGTTTCTTTGATTCTAAGAGAAAATCAAGAGTATTTAAGCGAATTAAAACCACAGCAATATCTACAAAAACTTTAAAACGCCCCTCTCCCCAGGCCTGGTCCACCCTCGTGATGTCATTATCAGTCCTTTCCACCCCTGACCCCTCTGAGTTCGGTCCATCAGCAGCTCCCACGCTGCATCCGGCGTCCACTGGCGCCTCCCCACCAGTCTCCTCTTCACCAAGCCCCTGAGCCGCTGCTTCGCCTCCTAACTGGCCGTCCTGCTGTTATTTTTGTCCCCTTCCAATCTGTTCTCTACAAAACAGCCAACACGATCTTTTAAACAGCAGATCAAGTGAAAGAAGCCAGTCCAAAAAGGCTACTTACTGTATGATTCCAACTATATGATATTTTGGAAAAGGCAAAAACTATGGAGACAGGGAAAAGATCAGTGGTTGCCAGGGGACTGGGGGGAAAGGGGTATAGGTGGAGCACAGGGGGTTTTAGGACAGTGAGACTATTCTGCATGGCACTGTAACCGTGGAAACATGGCACACATCGGTCCAAACTCACGTTCAACACGCAGCGTGAACCCTAATGCAAACTGTGGACTTTAGTTAATAATGATGTATTGGTTCATCTGCTGGAACAAATGCACCACACTAATGCAAGATGCTAATAACAGGGGAAATTGTCTGTGTGTGTGTGTGCATGTGCACAGTAGGAGAGGGGGAACTCTATACTTTCCATTCAATTTTTTCTGCAAACCTCAAATTACTCTAAAAATAAAGTCTATTAATTTTATTAAATTCAGATCATGTCATTTCCCTGTTAAAAGCCCTCCAGTGAATCAGCCAGGCATGGTGGCACGTGCTTGCAGTCCCAGCTACTCAGGAGGCTGAGGCAGGAGGATCACTTGACCCAGGAGTCTGAGCTTGCAGTGAGCTGCAATGAAGCCACAGCACTCCAGCCCAGACTCCATCTCAAAAACAAACAAACAGAACTCTCCAATGGCTTCTTATTGCACCTTGAAAAAACATAATAAAACTACTTCCTCTGGCTCATGAAGCCCCCACGATGCCTTGCTGTCTCCTCTCACTGATGACACTCCACACCAGGCTCCTTTCTGTGCCCTACACATGCCTGGTTTGTCCCCATCTCAGGGCCTTTGCACTTGCTGCTCCCTCTGTCTGGACACTCTTCTCCCTGATTTTCAGATGGCTGATTCCCTCTTATCTTTCAGGTCTTAGGTAGGTGTCACCTGCTTAGAGAGGCCATCCCTGATCATCCGTCATGAGCAGCCCCAGTCAGCTGATGCCGTGTAATCCTATTTTAACTCGGCACCGATCACCGGCTGCTATTTTTCTTGCTTGTGCATTTGTTTCCTCATTCGGTGCCTGGATCTCCACTAGAACGCAGTTGCCATGGGAACAGGGGGTCTTCTCCACCCTTTTCATTGCTGTATTCCCAGCTCCTAGAACAGCGCCTGACATATCAAAGGTATCGAGAGATACTTGTTGATGAATGAGAAAGTGAACGAACGAATGAATGAATGAATTTGTTGAAACTCACCCAGGGCCCTGGATAAGGCATGATTTGTGACCCCTGGAGTCTCACAGTCTAATAACACCCAGAGGCTTATGTTGAACCTTCTGAACAAAGCAGCAGAGTGGTTAAGAGCACGGGCCATGGAGTCAGACTGCATGGGTTCAAATCCTGGCTCTGGTCCCTAACGGCTGTGTATTTAAAACACTCAGAAAAGTTCTTAGAGCATATTATATTCTGAATAAATGCTTGTCACCATTAATGTTAATATCACACAGGCCATATAAAGATACCCGTCTAACACCAGAGTTCAGGGAATCCAGGAAATCTATTCATCCATTTGTTTCTGCATCACTCGTTGCGAGCATCTGGAAGCAAGCACAAAAAGAGGCAGGGTATTTGGCGGAAAATTCAATTCAAAAAATACAGAAACTATTGTATTAATAAATAATTTATTGTATTGTAAATATTGACTGTACTAAGAGGCCTTAATACAGGCCTTAATACTGTACTAAGAGGCCTTAACACCCACAGATGCCATTTCATCCTCCCAACGAGTCTTTGGGGTCAGTACTGTCAGGACTGTTTCACAGACGACGAGAGAACTGAGGTTCAGGGAGGTGAGATGATTTGCACCATGTGACACAGCTAGTAGGTGACAAACCAGGAATCACACCCGGGGCAGACTGAAGTCATATTGTGCCCTCCTCGCTCACCATCCCTGCTCTGGCCAGCATGGGCCCCAGCACTGAGCCCGGGGGCTTACAGGGTGGCAGTGACCGGGGTGGTCAGGAAAATGGGGATCACAGCAGCGTCTGCCCCACAGGTGGACGTCCGTGCCGACAGAACGCTGGCTCTCAGGACAGTGCTGGGCAAGGGGCGGGACATCGGGAAAGACTTGTGAGAGATGAGCTGTCAGCTACATGACAGGCAGTCCCCAAAATTCCTTGAGCAAGGACCGGAGCCGGGATTCTACACTGTGGCATCTGTGTGGCGGGTCAGAGTTCTGAGGGGCATTCAGAGCTAGAAGGAGCAATAGCAATCACCTTGATACCTGAGGTAACTGAGGCCCAGAGAAGCGGAGTGAACTGCAGGTCACCCAGCAGGTTGGTGGCAGAGCTGGCTGGAACCACAACCATCTGTCTGTTCTCACTCGGTGCACTGGGTGGGAGAAAGGGCATTCCAATCAAGCTCAAGTGCCCTTCTTTCAGCCCCTGGGGCCTCTGATTCTGTTCTCACGGGGAGTTGGGGTGAGGAGGCCCATGTCACTCCCCAGGCGACATCCCCAGCCTTCTGGGAGCTCCGCAAACCTGGCTCCTTCAGGCCCAGTTAGCTCCGGGATTTAGGTCGCTGGAGAGGGCCACATTGCTCAGACGGTCTCAGGTCCCAGCCCCTGCCTCACCCCCAGAGACCCTGCCCCAGCTAGGCCTGCTTTTGCTCCCTGGCTGACCTGGAGTCAGGAAATGGCTTTGCCACCCACTGGGTGTGGACAGGTGGCCTGGCAACCTCTCATAGCCTCAGTTTCCTCAGCTTTTAAAGTAGGGACAAAAGCCTTTGCAGAGTTGTGAAGATTAAATGCACGTATATGTGTAAAGTGCTAGCACAACGGCTGAACGTACTTGTTGACGAGAGATGTTATTCTAGCTTCTTTCCTGCCTCACACCCACCCTCACATTGCACTGGAGGCAGCCTCCCAGTCCTCAGCCAGGGTTATGTCACCACCTTGCTTAAAAACTGTTTACTCTTCCAGAGAGAGCTCTTTAAGGTAATGGGAATGTTCCTTAGCTTGGCATCTGGGCTCAGCCCCAAGCTGATCTGCCTGCTTTTCTGCCATCACTTTGTAACTAATGCGTTGTCAAGTTAATAAACCATTTTCAGAAATGTCACACATGTATCCCTGTCTTGTAGGCCAATGCACGGTAACATATTAAAGGTTCTGAGAAGGCCTGCAGAAAAGGAATCTGTTTAACCTTCTTCAATCCAGATCTTTCCAAATGAGTTTGCCCTGGGGCCCCATTAGTATCCCACAGAACGTGCTTTTCTTTCCTGAAGGCCCTGTGCGATTTCCTGGCTGCATGCTCTGCACAGGCCGGTCTTTCTGTGCACAGATCCCCTCCTCCCAGCCTGAGTTTACTCATCCCTGGAGGCCCCATGGGCCGCCCCTCCCCTGGGCTGCCTGGTCTGTATCTGTGCCCCCTACCCTGGCTCCCCCAGCCCAGCACCATGGGCACCCCCACCCTCGCTCCCAGCATCTGGCCTCCGTTGGGCCTTCTTTCCCTGCCCATGAGGCCTGTTTAAGTCTTGTCTATTCCTAGGGGACCATCAAGAAGCACCTCCTCTAAGGACCTTCTCTCTATATCCCTCAGTCTGGAAAACGTCTCTCTTTTCTCATGATTTAGAGTGAGAGTGAAAGCCTGCTGTGGGCAAGGTCCACATTTTGGGTTGCTCCATAGTGCTTTGCATTTAGCAAGTACTCAGCAAATGCATGCGTATTCACACATTCCGCCAGTATTGTCAGAGAGTAGCAGCCCCTCCCACAGATATGGAAGGGTAATATTGACGGGGGGGGGGGGAGGATACATAACAGAGAAAAATGGCTTGAAAACATGGCAAAAATGTTTCATGTCTCTTTAAAGCATCCCCCACTCCTTTTGAAGAACTGAGTAAGACCTGTATCCCTGTCTCGGGCCAGTGATCGGGAGGGGGAGGGAAATGTCTTTTGTTCTTTGTGCCACAGGAGATGGCTCAAGGGAATTGTCTGGGTGGAGGTCATGAAGTTGTCATAGCCAAAAACGGGATTGATCAGAACCTTTAGAAGCTCTGTACTTCTGTTCAGAAGCAGGACATTGGTATTTGAGATGGGAGTCTGCCAACCTCCTCTTTACCCACAAATTAATAAACTCCTCTTTCCTTCTCCACAAACAACTCGTTCTCATTCTTCTGATACAGCCTCAGGGACAAGTGCCCAGACTTTAGGTAACAATATTTACCGAACACCTGTCATGCATCCCATGCTGAGGGCTGGGGACATAATGGGGATAAAACAGACGAGGAAGGCAATAGGCAAGTGGGAAAAAGCTGGGACTCTGGAACAGACAGCTCAGGTCCAAATCCTGGCCCCACCGCTTACTAGCATGCAAGCCTGGGCAAGGTGCTCGACCTCTGTGTCTCAGTCTCCTCATTCAGAAAACATGGAAAGATACAATATTTATCTTCAAGGGTTACTGTGAGGATTCAATACAATGATATATGAAAAATGCTTAGAACAGTCCCTAGCACACAGTAGGGGCTATAGATGTGTCAGCTGTTCTTATTGTAATAGATGGTTTTTGCCTCAAAGAGTGTACAGTCTGATAGGGAAGTTAGACACTGAATAACTGTTGTATAAATAACTATGTTTTTGGCAAGTGTCAAGAAGGAAAAGCACGGTGCACAATGGGAGTATACAACAGACGGGCCAGGCTTGTTCAAGGGATCAAGGAGGGCTTTTCAGAGAACGAGCCATTTAAACTAAGACTGAGGACAAGCAGCAGTTGCCAGGCCATGGGGGGATTGAAGGGCATTCCATGCAGAGGGAACAGCATGTGCAAAGTGTTAGCTCTGGAGCCGAGAGAGAGACACACATGAAGCCTCATGTGTAGCAAAACACTGTTTATTTTGAGCATCTGGCTGCAGATGATTGGAGGCTGAAAAAGGCATCCATGAGAGAAAAGGGGAGAGCCTCGGGTTTTACAGAGAGTTTTTATGGGGGGAGTAAATAAATTCTTTTCAAACAACTGGGAGGGATAAGGAAAGTAAGTGCCCTTTTTGCAACATGCCTAATATACCCCTAGAAAGGGGAGAGGGGTGGGTTTTATAAGAGGTTTGGAGGGGAGTTTGGGGAGGGTGAATTCTTTAAGCCTAACACAAAGATACTGAGCCAGGAAAGAGGTTGGTATTTTGGAAGTGCTCAGAGAAGGCCAGAGTGGCCAAAGTGCAGAGGAGAGAGCAGAGATAGAAGGCGAGTTTGCAGAGGGCCCAGCAGGGCATGGGAAGGACTCGGGCTTTATCCCAGGAGCACTGAGAAGTCTTCGAAGGTTTCAATCAAACCTGCATCATACCTGCATCTTAGCAGACCATTCCGGAGACTGGTAGAGGACCCCAGAAGGAGATCGATCTGGGTGTGAGAAGACGGTGGGGTAGGCTGGGGTGCTGGCTGTGGGGAAGGAGAGAAATGCAAGCGTGAGAGAAATGTTAGGAGATCAAAGATACTACAGGAAGGAGTGACTAATGGGAATGGGCGGGGTGAGACATGCAGGCTGCTGAGGATGCATCTGGTTGCCTGGTCCAAACAACTGAGAAACTGGAGATGACCCCACTCACATGCAGGAGACGTGACGCATTCAGTTTGGACATGCTGAATTAGAGGTCGCAGATGGGGTTAATCATTTAAGGGCAGTAAAAATGATACATTAAGTCAAATCATACTATATTAAGAATATAAAAGTAAGCAAAGTAATTACAGATTGAACAGAGACTTTGGGTTGAAAGAAATACAACTTATGTGTTTTATTGAAAAAGGTTGGGTTGAGTCCATTCCTTTTTTAATGGAAAAGGGGTTACAAATGGAGACCCTGTTTCATTTTATACTCCAGCACAGGGGTGAGGAGTTTTGGTGGGGCTTAGGCCGCAGGAGACTCTCAGCAGTCACCGGCTTTTACCTGACAGAAATCACAGTGCAAATACGCAGGTGTCACTTAGAAAAGTCATTCATTCAACAAATATTTATTTTTCTGTCTATCAATGTTCTAGGGCTTGGGGATATAACAGAATTCCTGGAGGAGACAGACAATAAACATGTCAGTATATAATTTAAGATCAGATCAACTGCTATAAAGGAAAAGAAAGTATAATCAGGAATTGGAAAGTGCTGGGAAGAGCTCCATGATTCAAGTGGTCTAGGCCTCCGAAGGAGAGACGTTTGAGTTTCAATGAAACAATTAAGAAATTAGAGATTTTTTTTTGGTCATCTTTAAATTTGTATGTTAAATAATGGACATAAAACATTGAAAACTTCATAGAGTATGAAATAAAAGCTATAAAAATGAACAATGAGGCCGGGCGTGGTGGCTCATGCCTGTAATCATAGCACTCTGGGAGGCCGAGGCGGAAGAATTGCTCAAGGTCAGGAGTTCGAGACCAGCCTGAGCAAGAGCAAGACCCCGTCTCTACTATAAATAGAAAGAAATTAATTGGCCAACTAAAAATATATGTAAAAAATCAGCCGGGCATGGTGGTGCATGCCTGCAGTCCTAGCTACTCGGGAGGCTGAGGCAGAAGGATCGCTTGAGCCCAGGAGTTTGAGGTTGCTGTGAGCTAGGCTGACGCCATGGCACTCTAGCCTGGGCAACAGAGTGAGACTCTGTCTCAAAAAAAAATGAACAATGAGACCAGTAGACATCAATAGAAAATCGATAGAAGAAAATGGTCACACAAAAAAATTAGGATCATTCCAAAAGCAGAAACTCATTAAGAGGAATAGATAAATTTGAAAAGCAGGTATGAATAGGCTCCTGGAGTCTTCAGTAATCCAATTAGTGAAAAGAAGTAGATCACAATGGAAAAATATTTAATTTTCTTGCTGATTTGACACAAATTACTGAACCGAGTAAGAAAGCATAAAATTTGTAATGTACTGCTACAAAAAGATATTGATGACGAGCAGAATAATGAGTGTCAATTAAAAGAGGATTTAGGATTAGTCATTGCACGAGAAAACTTAAAATGTCCTGAAAGAAGCTTGACGGCTTTCACAAGTTTGTCAACAATCCTGAAAATTGACGTAACATGACCAATAGCAAGTTGTGAAGCTACAAGAAGCTTTTCTAAATTATTAATTAAAAAAATATTTTTCAATAAATCATGCTCGAAGGAAGGCTAAATCATTTCGCTCTTCTCTCTACAGAAACACATACAAAAAGAAAAAAAGTTGCCATGCATAAAGAGGCAACCAAAGAAAATGTAGCCAAGATATAGGAAATTATAGAGATGTGTCAACAGGCAATTAATAAAAATGTTATGTATTTTTTTGGATTCTATGACTTTTGAGCTATTTGTGCTCAAATTTTATAATCCTGTTGTGATTTATTTTCTCATTACAAAGAAACCTTCATGTTTATACCTGCATTGGTTAGCTGTTGCTTCTGTACTACTGTGTAACATACCACCCCCAAACTTAGTGGCTCACAACCGCGGGTATTTATTTGCATAAACCTGCAGGGCAGCAGGGGCGCTGCAACTTTAGGACACTGCCGCTGGGAATCAGGTTTTCTAGGCAGGGCCAGAGGGGTGTCTTTCCGCCCTATGTCCCTCATCTTCCTCCCAGGACCAGCATGCTAACCAGTGAATGCTCTCATGGTGATGGTGCAAGTGGGCAAGACTCACTTCCACTTAATCCCATTGGCCAAAGCAAGGTACCTGGCTAAACCCAGAGTCAAGAAGGGTGGAAATACACTGTGCCCCTTTATTGGCCAGAACTGCAAAGTCACATGGCAAAGATGTGAACACACGGAGGCGTGAGGAATTGGGTCCAATAATGCAATCTCCTATAGTACCTAATTTTGTACTTGTAATTTTATAATCTTTTTCGTAAAGAGCCCTCCCCAGTTGTATAAACCTCAGGCTTTCACAAAACCTGGATCTGTCCCTGCCGGCTACACTCTTTTAATGGTGCCCAGGGTAGCTAGAGGGTGATTGCCCTAACAATGAACATTTCGCAAATAACGGCTTCATGAGTATTTTTGAAATATTTGATGCAACAAAGTTCTATTGAATCCAAAGTCCAATTATATCATTTCAAGCAATTTCATTTATTTATCACAGAAAATAAAGTACTATTAGATTTTTTTAAAATAACATTTCCATTTATTTTAAAAAGTTGATTAGGCATTTTGTGTAGCTGTTTCCAACACAAAATCTGACCTAAAAAATTGATGTTCACAGAAGCAAGCAAGTAAAAATTTTGAAAAGATTTTATTTGGAAATATTTACAAACTCAGCACTTTATATCTTTGCTAATTGTTTTTCAGGAGGATCCCAGGTGCACAAAATTAGGTTATCATAATCCTTGGTTTATGATACACTCTCAACCTTGGTCCAGGTGTATAACACTTTGGTTTAATTATTTATAATAATGTAACATGTCACCCCAAACCAAAGCTAGTACTTTGAGTGTAATCTACAAGTAACCATAAGTTACTTCACCAGAGTGTTCTGAGGGTCAGCTAAGACCATCCATGAGAAAAGCTTGTTGGTGAACCCGAGTGTTTGTGAAGTGGAGCCCAGAGACATTAGTGACGTGGTCAAGGTTACACAACTAGATTAGCCCGCTGCTGACTTCTCAGTGCTGGGATTCAAGGACAATTTCTAGGTAATTTGCCTTCTCAGTTTCTTTTTTCTATTATCTTCCCTTCCCTTCCCTTTCAAAAAAAAATCTATTTTCAAAAGCTCACCACTTTCAAAAGTATACCATAGCTCCCCCAATGACTCCATCTGTTCTGGATTTTTCTTATCTGATGGGAACAGAATGAACTGGATCAGGGTCTCTCTAACAATGCTGAAGAGGAAGTCAGGTTTATTTAGAATTTAACTTCTTTGGCTCTGTTACCACTGGCCTTGGCTGAGCCATGGCTTGGGGGCATCTGAAAGCAGCTAGGTCTGGGCATGGCTCCCAGGAGAGTCCCTGGGGGTGATAGTGCAGTGCCCCTGAACTTGGGAATCACGGAAATTGCAGTGCCCTTGGGGGCAGGGTTAATCACTAAAATCAGTATATAAGGCTGGGTCCATGTTTGTGTTGTTCCTTCTTTCTCTCCTGATCCTACACAGCCCCTGGCACAGAGTAGGTGTTCAGCAAGTATTTGTTTAATGACTAAGTGAATGTGTCAGAAGATTCAGAGTCACCTTGAAGAGACAGTGACCTCATTCTAAAGGCATACGGAGCCAGAGAAAGGGGGTGCAGCTCACCAGGAGATTTTGTGGTCTTACAATGAGAAAGGTTTGAGATAGAATATGAGTCTATTAAAAGTTACAAAAGTTAAAGTGTGTAACTGGTTCAGAAATTGATGATGGAGAGATACATGGAATGGAATAGAATTCACAAATAGATCCAAATGTATAAGAAAACTGGGAATATGATAAGGTGGCGTTTCACATACATGAGGGAAAAGTACATGTTAGGATAATTGATGAGCCATCTGGGGGAAAAAATCAAACTGTATCCCTAATTTATTGCATGTGCTGAAATAAATTCTAGATTTAATATGTATAAGTAAAAAACAAAACCATAAAAATACTAGAAGAAAATATCAGAGAATATTTTTATAATCATGGAGTGGAAAAAAATCTTTCTAATATGACACAAATGTGACACAGATCCCAGAAGTTATCAAGGACAAGATGGACAGATCTGACTACATAAATATTTTTAAACTTCTGTAGGGGAAAAAAAACCATACACAAAGCAAATTACAAACACCAAACTGTAAAAAATGTTGATTTGCTTTCCACATGACAGATGAGAGCTAATAACCTGATATGCAAAGACCTCTTACAAATCAACTTTTTAAAAAAGGTAGGTAGGAAGAAAATGAAAGAAAGAGAACTATGAGTAAGAGAAATATGCAAATAACATGGGAAAATACCTCTTACAGAAGATGACATTCACATGGCAATAAACACATGAAGAGATGTTTCACTTCACAGAAAAACAGATCCAAATGAAAACAATGTGATAATATTTTTCATGTATCAGATTGGCAAAAATTAAAAGGCACAATGTTGGGCAGAGTGTCAGTTGGCCTCTCATCACTGCTGGCACAAGTGTAAATTGGTAGATTATTTTGGAAAGAAATTCATCAATTTCATTAAAACTTTATGTGCCCTTTGATTGAATTAATTCCACCTTTAATAATTTATGTTGTAGAAATAATGGCAAAAGTGAGCAAAGATAAACATACAGGAAATTCTTTGCAGCATTGTTTGTAATAACAAAAGATAGGAAATGCCTGTGTATAAGCAGAGGATTGAGTAATTCATGATATGTATACAGCTGATAAAAAGAATGAGCGAGATCTGCTACATGTGCCAACATGGAAATATGTCTACAACTCTCTGCTCCATTTTGAAGAGAAAGCATTTGCATAACATACATATTATATATCTCTATATTATTGCATAGATAACATGTTATAACATGTATTTTTATATTTAAAATATTTTATTATATTTTGAAAAGGACCTCTCACTCTCTCCATATATAAAAACATACACATATGTGAATCTATATGATTACATGTATTATATGTATCTGGCAATTTAAACACCAAAGTGTTAACAGTGATTTAGATTGAAGGCAAAGATTGAAATTCATATTTCATTTCTCTATTCTATCACTTAAAGTTTTTTTCCATGAGCACATACCACTTTTGTAATAATGTTAAAATTAATTTTTATTAAAAATATTTGAACTGCTATTGTGGTTTCTAATCAGTTGGTTACTAAAAGTTACAGCTCTTTTAGAATTTGTCTAGCAGGTCCTCACCAGAAGACTCCCCAGCACTGTAAAAAAATATATATATATTAAATAAAGAAGTCTGCCTGGAAGGACAGATAACCCTAAGACTGCTAACAAATAGAGTTCTCTCTTGGATCATGTTTCCCTCCCCTGGCTATTTTTTTTTTCCAGAAATGAGAGAGCCAGACAGGTCCTTGTGTTTGCCCAGTACTCATTGGGGCATAATAAGTGCAGTCCAGGCCCACCCTTAACAAGTAAGCCCTTTCAGAGAGTGTGGTAACAGCAGCCTCCGCTTCCCACCCTACACCGTGAACTTCACCAGGGCAGACACCAGGTCTAAATGTGGTCTGTATTCTCAGGAGCCAGCATAGAAAAAAATGTTACTTGAACTAACTTATTCACACAAACACAGACCAACAGAACTTGACAACTGGGCAGATGGTGAAGCCTGTCTATAAAACTGGTATAAGGAAGAGAGAAATTGATTAGCAATAAACCACCAATGGCAGGAGGGTGGAGGGGAGAAAGGGAGAGCCAGGAAGTCAGTTACGAGATGGTCCCTTTGGAGAAAGGGGAAGGCAGTCAGTGTCCCCAAAAGGGCTAATGGGGCATGGAGTTTGCCCATCTTAGGAAGAGAGCAGAGAGGTGAGTAGGGACGGAAGGGTGGGGAGGTGGGTTCAGGCTATATACCATATTCTATCCTGCAACTCCGGTGGGTGAGACTACTGTAGGTGTTGCTGTTGATGACATCTGCTGGCAACTGCCTTTGTGGTGGTGGAGATAGCTTATATGGCATGTGGCAGCAACATGCTACAGCCCATGAGAAATTGAAAGAATGGCAAGAAGTACCTATTTGTCCCTGTGTCCTCAGCACCAGGGGCCCGGCACAAAGCAGGGGCTCAGTAGATGCTTGGGAAGGAAGGAAGCCAGGGAGGGAGGGAGGAGACGGGCAGAATGACCCAAGGACCAGGGAGCTCTTTCCAGTTTCATGACTTCAGGGGTGCTTTGAGGGGGCTCCTGGGAGGCTGCCCCAATAGCAATTCACTGCCCCTTTTACATTCTTGCCTATATAGCGAGTGTGGGAGCAGGCGACAGAGAAGCTTGGACGAGCTCAGTGATTCTGACCTGGAGTCCCAGAACCCTGGGGAACTCTCAAGATAGAATGGGTACCATGAGCTATTTTAGTACTTCTAAATGCATCACAGGAATTTTGCATCTGCCCAGGATGAGACGGTATGTGCTGACAGGCCAGGTATCTTTCTCTGGGGCTAGAACGCTGCCGCTCCCAAGGCACCAAGGCACAGGGAAGCGTTTTGGTCAAGTCTGCTCTGCAGGAGGACCAGCCCGGGTTAGACCATACTCAGTGTGTGCCTTGGGCGAGTGACGTAGCCTCTCGTGGGGTCAGTTTCCTCTTAAGTAAATGGGGGTGATAACTCCCACTCCGAGGTTAGTAGTGGCAATTGAGTGAATTCATACATGTGAAGCACTTGGCCTGGTCCCCAGAGTCAGCCCCCAGCAAATGGTAGTTACTTACCATCATTATTAATTCAGACAGGAAGTCTGGACATCTCATGCTAATCTGAAACTCTGATTGGAACTATATATATTGATTAATAAATAGTAGGAAATGAATGAATGATTAATTATTTAAAGCAGCTTGTTTGGAAGACAAAGTCTTTTAAAATATGAGACCTCACCTAGAGAGAAGTCACAAGAGTGCACTTTGTGGCACTAAGGCTGGGTCCCTCTGTGTTAGGCCGAGCTGGGGTTTAATAAGAGGCTGAGCTCTCCTCTTCTGGGCCTTGGCGAAATTCTTCTCCGTGTGGAATGGCTTTCTCTCTCCGCTCTGCCTGGCTGACAGACACCGCCTCCAGCGAGTCTTCCGAGCGGGGGCCCTGCGCATCTGGGACAGGGCCTTTGCGCAGGAGCTCTATCGGGCACTTGCTACATTGCGCCCTGCTGTCTTAGACCAGTGTCCCAACCTTGACGTGCGTCAAAACCACTCTAAAGACCTGTTAGAATGGAGATTGCTGGCCACCAACCCCAGGGAGTCTGATTCAGCAGGTCTGCAGGAGATCCCAAGGCTCCTGGCCGAGAGGACCACACTGAGAACCGCTGGCTTAGACCACGTGCTCTAAGACAGCCGGGGATCTTACCTGCTTGTCCCCCTGGTACCCCCAGCAGCACCTCATAATCTCAGCCATTACACGGAACAGAACGTCAAATAACAAGACGCGACGAGCAAGCTCTTCCGAGGCCTTGTGTACTGAGAGTCGGGCAGTGGTAGTGCCCGCTGGAAGCGTGAGCTGTCCCGGAGCGCTCCAGCGAGGTGCGCCTCGCAGCGCAGCGGTCATGGACCGCAGGAGCTCCTTGTCCTGGGTCATAGCGCCCTCTGGTGCCAATAGCTCAGCTCTGCGCCTGGAGCTGCAAGTGGATGAGTGACTGCAAGGGAGCCCCCAGCGGGCCTCCCAAATCCTGGATTTCCCCTCGGCTTTGTCCTTGTCGCCACCAGGGGTAAATTGGGAAAACCCAGCTCTGACCATACTCCCCTATGCCCCTCGCCCAGCTTAAACCCATTTATGGCTCTCCACTGCCTTCTGGACAAAGCTCAGCGTTCAGGGCCTCTGCTGTCTGACCCTGACTCGCCTGCCTCCTGTCCCTCAGTATCCTGCAGCTCTCCCAAGCGACTCCGTGTTTTGTGCACACAGACAGGCCTTGGACTTTGTGCCTTCCCATAAGCTATTCCTAACAAGACTGCAACCCCACCTTCTCCACCATGAGAAACTTATCCTTTTTTAATGTCAAATGTGGCCTCTTCCGTGAAGTCTTCCTGGACTGTCTCAGGCAGAAGTGATTGTGTCTTCCTCTGGGTCCGGATAGCCTGGTGCACAGACCATTACAGAGACCACATGGTCATTGGCTTTCTGTTACCCGCTGCTGGACACTATCCCTAACTGATGCTCCCTCCTAAGAAGAGTCTGGTGGATCTACACAGCCTCCTACCTTGTATGAGAGCATCTGTTCCCGCTCAAGTGCCCTGGATGTTATAAACCTTTCTCAGGTTTGCCAGTCTTCCATGTGACAATATCTGTCTTGTTTTATTGTGCATTTATTTAGTTATGAGTGAGGTTGAGCATTTTTACATGTTTGCTGAACATTTGTGTTTATGTGAACTGTGTGTTTCTGTGCTTTGCCCATTTCCACTTGGAGGGCAAAAGGATTCACAATGTACATTGGCATCCTAAAGGATCTGAAGATTCCTGCAATAGCAAAACTGCAGTTTAACTTTGGCACAGAATTCTTCAAAATTGTTGAACCTAGAACATGTTCTATCTTGGAATCCCTATTCCGATTAGTTAGGACAGAGTTTTCTAACTGGCATGCCAGAAATGAGCTACGGGCTTGTGGACTTGTTCAACCACTCAAAAATTTCTTATGTGACAGCTGAAATATAGTTGAACACTATTAGGTGGCTCCCTCTATAAACTTCCTGGAGTCAGTGATGATTATTTTGGTGGCTAAGATTTTATTCAAAGCACCTGCTGCCAGAAAGGCTTTGTTGTGGCCACACCGTGCTGCGCTCTGCAGAGGTGCCCATCAAATGATCTCAAACAGTATGATTATCCTCCTGATCATGACTTGTTTATCATCTGCAACATTCCCCTGTATTTTGCAAGTATGTAAAAATACTACCTTTTCTTTCACTTAATTCTCTGTTATTTTTCACATTTTTCTAACATAAAAGTATGGATATTATTATTTAATGTTAAAGTGTTTCCATATAGAAAATAAGTTATTTTGTTAATTTTCTCAATTGTTATTTCTTTCTTTCTCTCTCTCGCTCTCTCTTTTTTTTTTTTGATACAGAGTCTTGCTCTGTTGCCTGGACTAGAGTGCCGTGGCATCAGCCTAGCTCATGGCAACCTCAAACTCCTGGGCTCAAGCAATCCTCCTGCCTCAGCCTCCCAAGTAGCTGGGACTACAGGTGTATGCCACTATGCCCAGCTAATTTTTTGTATTTTTAGTTGCCTGGCCAAATTTCTTTCTATTTTTCTGGTTTTTTTTTTTAGTAGAGATGGGGTCACAGTGTTGCTCAGGCTGGTCTCAAACTCCTGAGTTCAAGCTATCCTCCTGCCTCGGCCTCCCGGAGTGCTAGGATTACAGGTGTAAGCCACCGCGCCTGCCTCAATTGTTATTTCTTGATTGGGTGTGTGACTTTTGATTTTTCATGTTCACATTGAATACAGTTTGATTCTCAATGGAATTTCAGGATGAATTATTGTTTGCTTTTAAAAGGGAGAAAATTTTTTTAAAGTTATTAATAAATATTAATATATACATACTCTGATCTAGTGTTTCTAGTTCTAGATATTTATTTACCCAATAGCGGGGAGTAATGCACAAATATGTGGCAGCTTTATTCATTATAGCCCCAAACTGGAAACAATATAAATGTTCATCAACAGAGGAGTGAATAAAGAAATTGTGATGTATTCACATATGAAATACTACATAGTAATAAAAGGAAACAAACTATAGCCACCTTCACAAGGATGAATTTCTCGAACATGATGCTGAGTGCAAAAAACTCAAATAAAGAGCACATGCTGTATGATTCCATTTATGGGAAGTCCTAGAACAGGCAAATGTAACCTATGTGATAAAAATCAGATCAGTGGTTTCCAGCGGAGGGATGAGGCCCCCTTCTGGAAGGATGGAAATTGTCTCTGTGTCTGGTACATATGTAATGTAAAAATTCACCAAGCGTGCGGTGCAGATTCATGCGTACTTCACGTACCTCACTGTGTGTATTTTGTTTCTCAATAAAAATAATTAAAAGCTTATGTCTAGAAACAAAAATAATTGAAAATAAATTAATGAAATTGATTATTTCAGAGACTGTGAGACTTCACAGCTCCAGAAAATTGACTTTCAAAATATCTTTATCATACTTGGGTGTGAATAATATTTCTATGCTGTAAATTTTCAGAATTTTAATTACTAAACTAAATGAAAATTAGTATTTCAACATTTCCTATTTTGTTTTCTGAATTATTTTCTTTAAAATTTAATATGATGTGTATAAAACATTCTTAGAAATGCAGAAGACCTGTAGTCATAAAGGCATATAGCAACCTTAAGTACTTTATATTTAAATAGAATTAGCTAAGCAGGGTTGGATCTGGTTAGTGTTTGGTTGGGAAACTGCCTGGGAATACCGGGTGCTGTAGGCTTTTTTAAATCTTTTAAATTTATTAAATATAAAATAAAAAATACATTTAATTTTTATCGATAATTATTTTTCCACCACAATGGACAACTTTTTAATTAGAACTGGGAAGTCATCAGAATCACTAAATACTATAGTACAAAAATGTTTGTCCTTCAGTAGGCAGTAAATATACCAAAGCGATCTCATATTTGTACTCTGGGCCCTTCCAGTTCTATCCATTGGCCCAGAAGTCTTATGTCCTAGAAAACTCCTTGTAAAACAAAGTGGCCAGACCGTCTCTTCCTACACCTAACTATAAACCACTCCGCAGGAAGATGTTTGTTTGCTCTTTGCTAAATGTCTGGTATTGCAAAACAAGAAACAAAGGTCTTTTATGAGCTCTGTTACAACACTTTCAGGTACAGATAGCTCAAGAAAACTGGTTTCAAGGCTCTGCACTTAATAGCCACAGCCAATATGTCTCATTCCATTGCAGACTTGCTCATTTTACCAGCTCATGTGAAAATTATCCGTACCCAGTTTGACACTGAAGAAGTAAACAGAAAAATTGCCACTTCCAAACAATCCTATGGATGCATTGAAAACATCTCAGATGACATAAAACCAAAGAAAAATGTTCATTGCAGAGTGATGAATCTACAGGCATCAGTAATTATGGCCAGTTAGAAGTACCAGCAGAATGCTCAGAACCCAGTGAGAAGGAAGCAGCCAGAGGTAAACAAGCACTTTGAATGAACGAAGATCTGTGACTACACGGGTCAGTTTGTGTTCACACAGGGTGGCTGCAATGACAACAAGGTACAAGCCTTCACCGGTCCATGCCAAACATCCTGAGATTCAAGCAACACATTCTTTTATGCACAGACAAGCTATTGTATGTAAGGTTTCCTCAAAGATCTGAATTCCACAATAAGAGATGTCATCAAAAATGGGGAATTCAAACCCAAGCCTTTCAGCCTTGTATGTTTTCAGCTTTGTGTGAAGAAATAATACAATAAAACTATTCGCTGCTGGTTTGTACAGAAATGGGTTGATTTTCCAAAGGAATAGTTTTGTCAAGAGCTTATGAGCTTAAAAAATAATAAATATAAAATTTAAAAAGTGTGAATCACTCTCACTTTGCAGTTCTTTTGAAGGATAGTAATTGGCTTCAAAATGTGACTGACTTGATTGACATTTTGAATGAAACTGATCAAAAAGGCTAAGAATCACATGAAAGTATATATGTATAGTAAAGCGTTAACTCAGTAGGCCTGGGTTTCCCAGACTCTGCACTCTCGCTCCTGGAAGATCCCTCTGTGCCCTTGGAATCACCTGCCTGATGGGAGTGTTTTTGTATGCCTGGCCTTGCACAGTGCTGCATCAATTTGACCTCTGGGGGCTGAGTAGCTAAGGTCAGCCATCCCTACGTGAAAGACCCCTAATTAAAAACCCCGGACACCAAGGCTAAGTGAGCTTCCCTGGCTAGCAACGCTTCACCCATGTTTTCACCTATCATTGCTAGGAGAATTAAGTGCTGTCTGTGTTACTCCACTGGAGGATGAGAAACTTGAGCCTGGTTTTCCTGGTCTTCACCATACACCTTTCCCTCTACTGCTTTTAATCTGTATCTATTCACTGTAGTAAACTCTAACCATAAATATAACAGCTTTTCTGAATTCTGTAAGTTCTAGCAAATCATTGAGCACGAGGGTAGTCTTGGGAACAGCTCCCAGAATATCAGTAACTGCTAACAGCATTTATGGATTCAAAGGAAAAATTTACCTTTGCAAAAGTGAAATTACAAATGGTTTACCAGTGAACCGAGTTGGAGTTATTATTTGAATCCTGAAGAAAAATTATTAAGACTACTGGGGCAGTATCTGCTTATGTTGGAAGAAAATTTTATCATAATTTTAAAATACTTGACTAGAAAAAATACTATTGTATTCTAAATACAATCATATATTCTCATATATTATAAGAAATTTCAATGTTACTTCTTGTCAATGTAAGAGGAGGCAGAACTGTCAGACTTAGAGAACAATTGCATTGTTAAAGTAAAATTCAAAGGATCCGAATTCTATTAAGGACAGGAAAGGAGTTCTGACAATCACAAGGAAATAATAGCTGTCGTTGCCATTTGCAGCACCTACTTGTGCAGTTTCTTGTCAGTGGTGATGATCATGAATTTGAAGAGAGCATAATTAGAAAAACATAATCAGGAATTTTATAGCTATTTCAAGTAAAAAAAAATTTAACATAAAAAAGCATGTTCTTGGAAAAAAGCTGATTTCTCATAAAAATTTGAAAAGATGTCATCTGGAAGTCTTATTCCAATTCAGTATTTACTATAGTCCCAAATGCTTTGTATTTTCATTTCTTTTCATAATTAATGTTCTGTAAAGAAAATGTAATTAGTATTTCACCAAGTCTTATATAGGCATCATAAATCTCGAGTTTACCCTAATGTACACAAGTTTAACTACTGCCATTTTCCACACATCCTAGGGTGTGAAAAATGTTGGAAAGCACTGAGTTAAAATAGTTTGATTACTGTAAAAAAAAAAGATTCAACATCATGGTGGCTTAAAAGTGGGGAGTTTTATTTCCCACTCAGGTAACAACACAGATGTAAGTGGTCCGGGGGTGTTGCGGCGGCTCCTTAGCTTAGCACCCAGATGCATTCCAGCCAGCAGGCAGGCAAAAGGAACCATCATCTCTCCAGTTTTACATGCTTTACAGGCTTTCCTAGCCATTTTCTTACCTGCCTAGTTCCTGTCTTGACTGGAGGCTCTGGGGGCAGGTAGCAGCTCTCATTAGACAGCCAGAGAGAGCAGCGGTCTTGGAGCCAGACAGACGGGTACAAACCCTATCTCTGCTGATTACAAGCTGGGCGCTGAGGAAGATGCTTATCCTTCCTAAGCCTCAGTTTCCTCATCTGTGAAATGGAGAGAAGAGAACCAATCTCAAAGAGCTGTGGGGAGAAATAAATGAGGGATGTGGGTAAAGTGCTCAGGACTGCGTCTGGCACAGCAAGCACTGAAGGAAGGTCAGGCCTCTTCTCAGTCCCTGGTGTCTAGCACAGAGCCTGGCCCAGCGGGGCCTGCATTTCTGGGGGTTGAGATAAATGGAAGTGGATTGGGCTCAGGGGAGGGCGGTTAATTCCCCAGCACATCCGGTCTGCCCTGTGGGCACAGCCGGCTATGGAAGCCACAGAGAGCCCTAGGTGAGGATTTTAGGGAAGGATCTGGACAGAGTGTTGTGCCCTGGGGGTTGAGGGCATGGGCAGGGAGATGACAGCATCTGCTACACTGGTTAACACCATTTTTCATTTATAGAGAAAAATCTCTGGGTAGACTCTAAATGGAGTTTGGGATGGGGAAGGAATATCACCAGAATGGGTGGCAGCAAGCAGGGAGTAATTGTCCTCCAGGGCTGAGGTGGTGGCCAGGCAGTGCTAGGCTTTGGGTTGTCCCCTCCCATCTACTCTCCACTCCTTCTGTTTGAATGGAGTTTACCTGGGGGGATGGCTTCAGAGGAAACTGTTTGTTCTTTGCTTCTTTTCCTTCCCCTTCCTATGAGGATGTGAACCCAGACAGGTAGGAACCTGACCACAGCAACAAGGACAACTGCGGGAAAGCAGAATCCCAAGATGGAAGGAAGATCGTCATCCTGTTGGCCAGGACCATCACCCTAAGACTGTCACATAGGTGAGAGGTAAGTATTTATCTTATTTAAGCCACTGCATTTTGGATTTTCTGTCTTGGAGGCCTAGCTGCTGTAGGCCCAGGCACAAGGTAGCCTGGGCCCATAGGAGCTCACTAAGCATTCGAAACCCTCCCCACGCTGGCCCCTAACGAAATGCAAGAGTTCACACCAGAGGGAGTGCGTGTTGCCAGGGAAGGGGGCTACAGAGCAAAGAGCAGACCTGCGGCCAGTTCAGGGAGGAGGCAAGAAAGGCGGGGGCTCACCACAGAAGAAAACAGGAGCTGTACAAGTGGCAGCAGTCTCTCTTCTGTCTGCAGGAAAGAGCCAGGTGGTGGCTGGTGCGGCCCCTGAGGTGGCTTGGACTGTGGCTGGCTGGGGGGGGGGGCGGAGGCTGCCAACCAGAACGGGCAGTCCAGGTGCTGAGGAAGAGTTAAAGGCAAGTAGTAGATGTGCAACTAGGAGGGATTAGAAAGCAAAAGTGACACTTGCAAGAGGAAAAGTAGAGGGTGTTTTAGTTGGGATATGCATTCAGCGGAAGGAACAGACACCCAAAGTTGCAGTAGCTTAAGCAAGATAAAATTTCTTTCTCTCTTACCCAAGTGTCCAGGGTCCTGCATGGTTGCTCCTTGGTGGCAGGGCCTGGGCTCCTTCCATCTTGTTGCTCCCCAGCACATGCTGGTGCAAGTTTTATTTTCCAGTTGGTTAAACTGGAACTGTATTTCCCAGGAGCCCCTTCCCTATGTAGTGAGATTTGGCCAAAAGAGGGACCAGGATGAGAACCGGGAGGCGGAAGTGAAGCGGTGGCCATTGTTCTCTGAAGGGGAAACGTGGTGACAGATGCAGAGTGCTCTTCCCAAATCCTGGCCCTGTTGGCCACAGTGGCCCCATGCCCACCACCGAGGGGCTTGGACCCACTGAAGAGGTGGATACAAGGAGGCTGCAGTTTCCCATAGACCTTTCCCAAGTTCCCCCTTCCCAGTGGCTGGACACGCCTGGCTCCTTAGATTCCCCAGCAAGCTCCTGTGTGTCTACCATGATAGCTCTTCAGGAGGACTGGGGCTGACCCTCGTTGACCCCCCTTCCCCACTGCAGGTCTTCACCGCCCAGCTCCTCCTGCAGTTGTGCAGTCTGATTCCTAAAATCAATGCCTTACCCCATCAGTGGAAATCAAACAGGCCCTCAGTTTTCCCCGCTGCTGGCTGGGGTTTGACACTTTTTTAAAGTATTCTCAGTTTTCATTCATTCATCTAAGTTTTTGTTTCTAGAGTTTTTACTCCTGTCACTTCTCTATTCTCCCTGCCTTTATAGAGTTATATATTTTTTCAAACTTTTTTTACTGTAATTTTACTGAGGTTTCAGGGGGGAGGGAAATTCCATGTTTGTTCAGCTTAACATGTTAATCCAGAAGTCTTCTCACCACTGTGTCTTCCTTCACAGGCAATAGACTGTTTGCAGTTTCCTGAGCAGACCCAGTCTTCTGCCTCTGTGACTCAGCACGTGATCCCCTCCTTCCCTCCCACCCCTAACCCCCCACCCCGCCAGCCTGGCCTCCCTTCTTCCCTGTGTTGATGTCAGCCCATCCTTACGGACATTGCTCTGGGAAGCTCCTTTTGGCGACCTGGCTGGGTTAGGTGCCGCCCCAGTGGGGGGATCCCCGCCACATTCCCCCACTGCCATACTGACTTCAGGAGTGTGATTGTCTTTATAACCCTGGTGCCCGTGACAGTGCCTGGAACATGGGAGATGCCAGTAAATGTTTGGCAAATGAATGAATGAAGTAGATGCCAATTTTGCAGACTCCTTTGCTTTGTTTGCACAGTAAGAATCAGAGGAAGAGAATCTGTTGACCTAAAAAGAAAAGAAAAAGGATCTGGCATGGAGGAAGGAGAGAGGGGACAGGTACAACTTAAAGAAGCCAAATAAAATATTGTGAATCTTACCATTCTCAAAAAGTGATTCTCAGAGCTTTAATAGATAACCCTATTATGTTACGTTTAGCTTTTAAAAGAGCCCTGAGAAAACTAATCTACGGTGCCTGAGGTCAAGGCTGTGGTTGTGCTGGGGAGATGGTAACAGGAAGGGTAGCTTCTGGGGTGCTGGTAATATTCTGTTTCCCTGTCTGGGTGCTGGTTACATGAGTGTGGTCAAATATGGTAAAATTCATCAAGTTGTACACCTACAATTATTATACTTTTTTGTATGTCTGTAATACTTCAGAGACAGTTTACAAAATATAAGTACATTTTTTTTAAACTGCAGAAGAATGAACAGAAATCCAGCCCTTAACCTCTTTCTCTAGAACAACATCACCTCTACCAACTCATTCTTGTAAATCTTTCCAGTTATTTAAACCCACAAACAAGATGGGTGTTTTTTTCCATATCCCCTTGAGCTCAGAGTAAATATATGTTAGATGCAGTTATTTTAAAAGGTTGGATCATTTTAAAAACGCTCATCATGTGTAACAGGAATCCAAGTGCTAATTAGGTAAACTTGGAGGCTGCTGCAAACCTATGGGACCCTGTTTTTCCCAAGGTTTAAAAGGTGCCTTTCAAGTGATCATAGTACTAATGACAGGAACATGAGTTGTTGCTTTTGGAGACAGAAATATACCTCTTAGATAGATCCTGGATACAGATGTCTGGAGCCTGCCCCTAGAATTTGAAATTATGACTATTGAGTTTTATATACCTATTACTGCTCTAGTGAGTGCTTGCTGGATGGAAATCTTTCTGAATCTCCCAGTCTCCTGACTGTCCGTCCACTTGCGTCATTAGGTCAGGTCATTCAGCTCTGCGGGAGGTGTTCAGTGGGTGCCCAGAGAACTTTGACATACTCACCCTTTAGCGATCCTCTGTGCACAAAATCGCCCTGAGGAAACATTGCCTGGAAATGTTTGAGACCCTTGAATTATTGAGCTGGGCTGATGTAAGGATGGCTTTTGTGGTGTCTTCCCACCAACTGAAATGCAATAATTGGTTTTCTTGAAAGAATGCTCCTTTGTCTTGGCCAGATAGGTGGGCAAAAGCCAGACCGCGAGGAAACTAAAAGTCACGAGGTAATTTCATAGTATTAATTCAGTTCATCAAATATTTATTGAGGGCCTGCCATGTGCCCAGGACTGTGCTAGCTACTGTGGAGAGAATGCTCTGCCTCTAGAGCTGTGACACAGGCAGGGTGCAGAGGCCACCATTTGGTTGGAAGCAAGTGGTGGGAGCTGTATTGAAGCTCTGTTTGCACAATGAGCACAGTTTTTGTGTGGACTGTATGTTTGAGGTGGTTCTGGAGGCTTGTGGAAGTTTGGGGGAGGCATTACCACCCATCCCTTCTTACAGCTATTAGAGCTGAAAAGGGACAGTTTTTTTCTTTCCAAAGAAGCAAATCCAGACAAACTCAATAGGATGTCATAAACGCTGGGACAAAGGAATGGAGAGAGGGCCCTGCAGATCAGGTGAGGAGTACCTAACTAGCCTGAGGGCCTTGGTGAGGATCCACAGGTGGGGGTGCTGGAAATGAATCCTGTTTGCCACGGTTTTTGAACCCAAAAGTCAGAACATATGATCTGAAAAGTATTCATTTCCTCATTTGCCTATTTCTTTACATTAAAAGTCTCATAGGGGTACAATAACAAAATCACCTTTAGTTATACATTTAAACACATCACTTTTATTGAAAATAATAAAATTGTGAGAAATCAGAACTATTCCCCAAATATGGGTTGTGTGGTGATATTAACTAGGGTATATTTTTCAACTAAGATTCCATTCTTATATTTGAGAGCGTGTTTTTATAAAGTGGCTTCTTCTCTTTTACTATTAATACATTTTCCCCTAAATGTGTTATTGAGGTACTAGCGTATGATTACGCCGCATCGCACGCTCACACATAATAGTAATACCCACTATTATAGGCCCTATGTGAGACAAATGTCTCTATCAGATTATTCTGGCATGTCATCATGTTCCCTGTGAAGGACGTCAATTAGTTCTGAGGTGGAGATGAATTCTACTCCCAAGCTCAACTGCTTATCGAAAGCCTCTGAATTTAACTTGACGTTCAGAATAGCTTCATCCCATGTATTTTTCAGAGTGCTATTGCACTCACTGTCCCTCAGATCTACCCAGCACCCAGGTTAGAGAACAACCTTCGTAGAGGAACAGCAGCAGGTGCCTTGTAACTTATGCCTGAACAAGCCAGACCTTCATGTGGCTCCTCCCCTGCACTGTGTCCTATTGGCATCCCATTGGCTCTCTGTAAAATCGCTTTGCCTGAATTACACTTTGTGCCATCAGCCTTTATTGAGAGTCAGTAGAGGGAACAGGCTTGCGACCCTCACCTATATATCTGCTATACGGATGTTATTAAGACCTTTCATCCTTACATTACATATCCTGTATCTTCTCCGTGAAGACTCAGGAGAAACTGATTTCTGAGCTTAGTAGCAAGAATAGTGGTCCTTTTTGATTCATTCAATAAACATTTACTGAGCACAATATGAGAGCTGCAGGGGATACACGCATCAGTCAAATACAGTCTGGTGGGGAAGACAGACATTAAGTAACCAATTATTACTGTTTTGATAAATGCTACCAGGAAAAATAGGGGAGACTTAGGGATGCCAGTAAAGGGACCTGGGGGTCAGTGAAGGGTGATTTGAGGAAGTGATATTTCTCCTAAGCAATTGTTGTACGGTCGTGTTGATCCTCTTCAATTTGGTTGCTAGGAAGTTAAAAGTTAATTTGTGACTCACTTCCAGAAAAGGTTTGTGATCTAATTTAATTTCTAAATTCATTCATTTGTGAAACACATATTTACCAAATGCCTACTATGTGCTGGGACCAGCTAGGCACTGGGTATACAACAGTAATAAACAGGTCCCTGACCTCATAGAGCTTATAGACAAGTGGTAGATTTGGATAGGAAATGAATTATTAAAATACAATTTGGTAAGTGCAATGCTCAGGGAAGTCCAGGCAGCAATAGAATTGGAGAGAGATTCCAACCCCAACTTGAGAGAGAGAGGCTGTTCAGAAAAGTTACTTTGGGGCATGAAGACCAAGGGGAGATGTGACGTTAATAAGACAGAGGTGGGAAAGGGGGGTGATGTGCCAGCAAAGATCTGTGCAGAGATCCAGATGTGGAAAAGACTATAAATGGCATGTTCGGGAACCAAAAGAGTTCAGTGTGGCTAGAACATGAGGTGGGAGATGTGGCTAAAGAGGTAAACTGAGGCCAATTTGTGCATGGCCTCATGAATCAGGGTGTGGTTTTGACTTTGTCCTGAAGGGAATGGAGAGTGTCGGTGTCACTGAAGACAGAGAGCTCCTGCTCTTATTTTTCCTTTGCCTCACTTTTGTCATATTTGACACACACGCACACACACACACACACACACGTGGCTTTAAATCATTTCTTGAACAAAGCGAGGGTATAGCCAACTAATTGACTAAATAACATCATTAAAGAAAGCCAGCTCAAGATAAGAAAATCCAACATAACACACTCATATTAAAACAACACACAGCCAATAAGAAGGGGTCTAGACACATGCACAGAGAATCTCTTAAAGGATAAACAAGAAACAGGGACTAGCGGTTGCTTCTGGGAGGAATCCTAGGTAGCCTGGGAACAGTATGGGAGGAATGCTTTTACTATGCATTCCTTCTCACCTTCCAAATTTTGTACCATTTATATATTTATTAAAGGCTAATAAAATGTAAATTTAAAATAAATCTGGAGGAAAAAAATCCAACAAATTTGTCACTAGTTGCAGTCTCCCTCCTGCCCCATTTCTCACCCAGATAACCTATCAGAATGCCGGACTAGGGTGACAACACCTTGTGAAAGTGGAAAAAGTCACTCAAGGAAGCCCTGGTGAGGAAACGATTAGCACGATGTGGTGGTGGGCAGAAGGAGGGGGCAGAAACAGAAAGAGGATTCCAAGTGAGCCTTCCCGTGTGCCCTCGGGAGGGCGTTTATGTGTGTTCAGTCTTGGCTTCGTCATCTGTAATATAGTAATAATGACAGCATTTGCATCATTGGGTAATAGTGGGAATTAAACACACTAGATGTTGGTTATGAAAAGGTCAACAAGACTGTGCCTGATAAGGAAACTGAGGCACAGAAAGGTTAAGTAACCTCGAAGTGATTCCAATCTGGTGTGGAAGAGACCAGCAAGTAAACAGGCAACCTCAGCACGCTGCGATCAGCACTGCAGGGTAAGCATCCGGTGCCGTGAGACACACGGGAGGTGCCTCGTCATAGGCTGGGTTCCCTAAAAGCAGAGCCCAAGGTGGTGCTCTCGTGCGAGGGAATGACTGAGGAACGCTCGCAGGTGAAGCCTGTAAGAGACAAAGCAGAGCACAGGGCAGGGAAGAAGCTAGACAAAGATCTGTGTTTAGCCCAGGGGTTCGCAAACTGTGGCCTTTAGACCAATTCTGTGTTTCTGTAAATAAGAGTTTTAGTGGAACACAGCCACAGTTTTATTAGAATAAGTTACATTTATTTCCTTTATATATTATCTACTTCTGCGCTATGAAGGCAGAGTAGAGTAGTTGCAATAGAGACCACCTGGCCCTTTACAGAAAGCTTGCCTCGGGGAGCTGTAGAGCATGAATGGCGTCCTAGGCTTGTCCCACCCGAAGGCAAGGTGCCTGGCCGACCTCAGGAACTCTGTTCAGAAGTGCACTTGGAGTTCAGGAGAGAAGTCCAGGCTGGGACTATAAATTTGGGAGATAGCAGATGGCAGATGGTATTTAGCAGTTAGAGTCTGGATGAGGTCATCTAGAGAATGATTGTAGACAGAGAAGAGATCCTAGGACTGAGCCTTGGGGCACAGTAATGTTTACAGGTGAGGAAGAGGAAAAGGAAGGGGCTAGAGGAAGGAAGACCCAGAAGGAGAAGCTTGTGAAATAGGAAAAAAACTGAGAGAAAGTGGTTTCCTACAAGCCAAGAACATGTTCCAAGGAGGAAGTGACCACCTGTGCTGTTTGGGAACTGGTCGGTTTGGGGGCTCTGAGGGCAGTATGGCTGCACCCAGAAAGTCCTCAGGGAGACTGAACAAGCCCAAGGTGGGGAGAGGAGCAGCCCAAATATGCAAACACACACACACACGTGCATCCACGCCATGCACATACAGCTGCACTGCTGTCTTTATCTCAGACTTGTGAACAGACATTAGAGATTAGAGTCTAGGCTCATGTGTAGTGAAGAGGTCTGAGAACACAGGCTCATTTTTGACAGGAGCAGTTTCGGTGGAATTACATGAGCAGTAGCCTGATTGGAATGAGTTCAAGAGAGAGGGAAGAGGCTGCGAGCGGTGGTTCACGCCTGTAATCCTAGCACTCTGGGAGGCCGAGTGGGGTGAATCGTTCAAGGTCAGGAGTTCGAAACCAGCCTGAGCAACAGCGAGACCCTGTCTCTACCTAAAATATAAAGAAATTAATTGGCCAACTAAAAATATATAGAAAAAATTAGCCGGGCATGGTGGTGCATGCCTGTAGTCCCAGCTACTTGGGAGGCTGAGACAGAAGGATTGCTTGAGCCTAGGAGTTTGAGGTTGCTGTGAGCTAGGCTGATGCCATGGCACTCTAGCCCGGACAACAGAGTGAGACTCTATCTCAAAAAAAAAAAAAGAGAGAGAGAGAGAGGGAAGAAATTGGAGACGGCAAGTACAAATAATTTTAGGAGCTGTGCTGAGAAGCGACACAGAGAAATGGAGGGGTAGGTAGAGAATGATACAGAGTCAAGAGAGGGGTTTTCTCTGAAGATGGGAGAAACTGTAGCATGTTTGCACCACACTAATCTAGTAGAGAGGGAAAAACTGGTGGTGCAGGTAGGGAGAACTGCTAGACATTCTTGAGTTGATGAGAGGATATGGCACTCAAAGCAATGAGGTTGACCTCTAGGAACATGGGCAGTTTGTTCATAGTAACAGGAGAAAAGGCAGAACTGTGTGCACAGATATAAGTAGGTTGTTGAATATCTAAGTTCTCTTGACGGCTTGTATTTTCTCTGTGAAGTGGGAAGCAAGACCATCAGTAGAGACAGAATATGGGGAAGATGGCAGGGGTTTGAGGAAGGAGAAGAAAAGGTCAAGTGGTCATCCAGAAGAATGACGGGGTGAATGGCTCACTGTGTATCTCCTACAGCATCTCCACTGCTTCAGCAGGTATGTTCTCAGTGTCTATTGTGTCCCAGGCACTTTGATAAACATCAAATGCTACTTGGAAGAAGGTGTGGTAGAGCACCTTCAAAGACATCCCAAACGTTTAGATTTGCAGCTAAGGGCAGCTTGGCCAGGATGTCAGGGTAGAAGCAGTGGTGATCTGGATTAGGAAGGAACCAGAAACCTCAAAAAGAGGCCACTGCCGGAGCCTCCTTACCTGGTTTCTTGGAATCCATGTTTGAGTGATTTTCCTGAAACACAAATCTGATCATGTCATACATTTAATTCCTTCAGTGAAGACAGATAAGTTGGGGGCAGCCAAGAACTTGGGGCAGTTCGTGCCTATAATCCTAGCACTCTGGGAGGCCAAGGCAGGAGGATCACTTGAGGTCAGGAGTTCAAGAACAGCCGGAGCAAGAGTGAGACACCATCTCTACCAAAAATAGAAAAAAAAAAATAGCTAGGTGGCATCATGGTGCGTGCCTGTAGTTGCAGCTACTCAGAAGGCTGAGGCAGAAGGATCGCTTGAGCCTAGGAGTTTGAGGTTGCTGTGAGCTAGGTTGACACCATGGCACTCTAGCCAGGGCGACAGAGCAAGACTCTGTCTAAAAAAAATAAAAAGAACTTGGGGCTAATTGCTTCTAGAGAAGAAAACAGGAACTCTGGGGTACAGAGGAAAACAGAGACTTTTCATGGATACCCTTGCGTAATGCTTGGGGAAAAAAAACTAACCATGTGCATATATTCACTATTTAAAAGAAAGCCAAAACTCTCCCCTCAAAAGTTTCTATGGCTTTCCACTAGCCTTAGGAGAAAGAAAATGCTTAACTTGCTCTATAATACTCTGCCTGGCATGGCCCTGCCAACTTCTGCACTCAGCTACACTGACCTTTGAATTCAGCTGCCCCAGGCTCTTCCAGGCCTCTGTGCCTCTATAGGGCTTTTCATTTGGCTTCACTTTATTCCCATCTCTCCCTTCCCTATCTGTGCCGGTCAATTTAGGTCTCAGCTGCAAAGTCATTTTTTCAGGAAGACTTCCCTGCCTGAACCCCCAAGACCTGCCAGTTGGTCAGTCCCCATCTGGGGACTCACTCCCCGGACACCAGGCATTTCAGCAGCCAGCACCTGTAAGGACCGTGATGAAGCGTACTGAGCTCACCAGTTTGCCTCATCACACCGCCAGTCCAAGGGCAGGGTCCCTTGGTGTCCAGCACAGAGGGGGGCACAGAGTGGGTGCTTGGTGCCTGTCAGCTGGACGAAACTATACTTCTCGGGACCTTCGTCCACACAAAGCAGCTGCCGTCAGGGCAGATGTGGGGAAGAGGGAGCCAGCGCTGAGCCCTCTTGGACTTCCCTCTTGGCAGCCGGCGACACTGCCGGCTCTGGGGCACGGCCGGGAGCTCCCAGGTTGCACGTGTGAGACCATCAGGTGGGAGCCCTGGCAGCCCGGATGCAAGGGGGACGACCAGAACTGCAGAGGGCTGCTGCAGGGCAGGCGAAGCCAGGCGACAGATTTGCAGGCGTGAGTCACAAAACGGCCTCCTCCCCCTCAAGAGAGGAAGCTCGGACCACCGCTGGGACAAAAGCCAAGAGGCAGAGAGACGCCACAATCCACCCACCCCGAAGCAGCCCTCAGCACGGCACAGCCGAGCCCGAGTCCCCGCGGCGGCGTCCCCTGCGCCTGCGCACTCGGGCCCCGCCCCGCGCCCTCCAGAGCCCGCCCCGCCCTCTGCGTGCGCACCGCCTAGAGCCCGCCTCCGCTAAAGACTGCCGGCGCATGCGGCCGGGCTTATTCACTGGCTGCCAGGGTCTCCGCGCGCGTAGCCACTCAGCTCTGTCGCTGACGGGAGGGTCTGAAGCCGGCCTCAGGTAGGCTGACTCCAGGAATCCCGGGGGAACTGTTCTCCAGTGCAGCAGTCGGCGGCGTGAGCTGAGCCCGGCGCGGGACAGCCCCACTGCCGGGGTGACAGACAACGCTCCCCACCAATCAGGGGCGAGGTGGCTCGGCGTCCTGCCCAATGGGCTGCGTGCCTAACGGGAGTGGGGCGGGCGGCCCCGGCCGGCGAGGTGCCGGCTCCCGCGCGCGGGCCGCGTGGCCGGGCGCGGCTGGGGAGGGGTCGCCTGGGTTGCGCGGTGGCTGCAGGGGCCGTGGGGCCGGTGCTGCAGCTCCCAGCGGCACCCGATCAGCCTAGCCTGGCTCGTGGGACGGAGAGGGCCGTAGAGGCGCGGAGCCCCCTTCGCTCAGCGGTCTCCGAGGAAGCCCGGCGGCCGCCCCTCTGCTCTGCCCGCCCCGGGCCTCGGGCCTCAGGGTCCGGGCTCAGCCTCCCCGGGTGCGCGTTCCAGGTCCTAGCCGGCCCGCCGCGCGCTGGGGGATGGGATGGTCGGCCCGGCGCCGTGGGAGGAAGGGGCCTTTGAGCTTGCGGTTCCTACGGCCCCCGCGCCGGCTCTTTTGGCCCCACAGCCCCCCTCCCTTCCTGGCGGCCGGGAGAGCGGATGCGGGCGTGTTAGAGTCCTCACGTTTGCGTGGCGCCCTTAACGACCGCACTCGTTACAATTTTGAATCCTTAGCAGCCCTGTGACGCGGGCGATGCGGAATTCTCATCCCCATTTTACGGAGGTGAGAACCCAGGCTTCCGGCAGCTCGAGTGACTCTACTGAGGTCTCAGCACACGAGTGATGGAGCTGGAATTTATCTTACAGCATTGAAGGAAAAGGAAGCTTTTTATTCCAAATCGTTATTGAATTTCTCTGATGCATTGTGCTTTATGTTACTTGCGTGCCTGAAAACCTTCCGATGTCTTCAATCACCTTCAGAAAAAAGTTCAGATCGGGCATTTGAGTTTGCACATGATTTGGCCCCTTGCCTACCTTTACAACTTATTTTCCACCACCCTTTTCTTGGCCCTACCTCTGTTCTCTGTAGATGCCCTCACCTGCCTGTTCACTCTGCTAAAAGTGTGCGGTCAGTCCTTCAAGGCTCATTGCAAGTCAGGCCTGCAAAACGGGAGCAGTGTGGATCTTCCCCCACTCCCAGGATGTCTCTCGGTTCTGAAAGCTTTCTGCTCTCTTCTTCCCACTTTATGGCCTTCATATATTGCCCTCTGCTTTCCACCATGGCTGGATTACACATTTATGTGTAAATGTTTCGTCTAAGTGGACTGCCAGCAACTTGAGAGCTGTTGGGCCCAAATCTGATTAATATTTGCTGCCCCCAAAGTGTGTGGTACAGCCACTCTCACGTTGTGGGTCGCCCATAAATGTGAGTGAATAAGCCTCCCACCTGATCTTTGTGTACATTGGCATATTTATTGCCAGGCCCTGTGAGACTGCAGAAATCTCCCCAAGATGTTACCCTCTTAGTAAAATTGGGCAAATCAAATGTAAATAGATGAGATGAGTCTTTTTTAGAAGTAACCCATTCAGGGTGGCTGAGGAATTTCTAGGAACATCCAAAATTCAGTCAATGAGAGCAGGGTATAGTCTCAGTAAGGGGTCTGTCTGGTTAGGACATACCTAAAATGTAGCCAAGTCTGATATTCATGTGTCAGTAAAGTACTGTAAGGTGACAGTATTTCCCGCAAATAATAGAGACTTAGGGTCAAATAAGTTTGGGGAAACTGCATCCTGTGTAGCCCTCTTGGGAGCTCACAGCGTGGGTTAACTTACTAAATGCTCCCAGAGGTCTTGCTTTAAAGAAAGCAAATGACTTTGTTTGATCAGCATTTCTCTGATTTATCTATCCGCAAAACCCTTTTTGGGACTGTCACACGTTTTGCAGAAACCAAGAAGCAGCACTTTCAGAAATGCTTTAACAGAGGATAGAATGAGCAGGACAGTGTCTTCTGGCTGTCCCAGGGGAAGACATCCTGAGCATTTTATTTTCTTGCCAAGTGTGTTCATTCCTGGTCTGAGGGGGGGTGGGGGAATGCTTCAAAGAGACCTCCCCAGTTTTCCTGTTCTTTTCTTAGCTTATTTTTATTGTAATTTGGCTTCACATGCAGTGTTCGGAGGAGGAAAATATCCTGACCGTGCCAAAGTAAGCACTTCGTGCTACTTGGTGATTGTGTTTGTCATTTTGGTCACATTTGGCTTTGTTGACCAAATGATGTTTCTGGGCCTCTGAAGCTGGGGACAAGTGATAAATCCTCCCCTGATGAGCTGTCACTGTCTCCTCACCTCTTGTCTATGCTGTCCTTGTATCTACCTCTTTCATATCTCATCAAGTCTGCTGCTTCATTTCCTGCTTTGATTGTACTGCTCTTTGGATTTAATCTACTCTCCTCTCGAGTCCTCTGCCCATGATGTGCTTTAGACTGGTTTATTATCTGGTGTTCCTTTCTCCCTGTTTATACAGTCTCTGTTCTTGGCATACCTGGGAGTGATTGCTCACAAGGAGCAAGCTGTTAAATTACAGACAAGAACTACCTTTAATTAAAAGTATTTTAAGTTTAGCTGCACCTACTTTTAAGTTTTGAAGTTCTTTCCTTTTAGTCTATCTTCCATAACCTAGAGGAGCTGTGTTTTCTTGGCAATACATTATAGTTTAGCCAAAGACATCATTTCTTTTGTGGAGAATTGGAGTGCTTATCCAAGCTTGAAATTTTTTTTCCATATAGGGAAAATAATGAGGCACCTGCCTGGTATTCCAGTGTCTGGCTGTGATGTCAGCCAAAATTTGAGGGATAGTGTTCTATCAACCAGCTTGGAGCTGGTTTTTTTGGTTTTGGTTTTATTAGGTTCACTCTTGAGGTTCTTAGTTGTCAAAGCTTTAAACAAAAGCTACGTTATTTGAGTAGCAGTTGTTTTTATACCCATATTTGACTAAAGCCATCTAGTGATCTAAGACACGTTTGTTATTCTATTTAAGCCTGACAAGAACCTTCCGAAGGCATGTGACAGATGAAAAAACTAAGAGGCTCTAAGAGGGTTCATAGCTAGTGTCAATAATTGGCAGAGCTAATATTTGAACCCAGATGAGTTTGGTTTGTTGAGATATATTTATAAAATCTGTAATTTTTTCTTCTTCCAGGTCAAAAGTAAAATGAAGTACATTCTAGTTACTGGTGGTGTTATATCAGGAATTGGAAAAGGCATCATTGCCAGCAGCGTGGGCACAATCCTGAAGTCATGTGGTTTACATGTAACTTCAATTAAAATCGACCCCTACATTAACATCGATGCAGGAACATTTTCTCCTTATGAGCATGGTAAGCAAAATGCATTTTTCCCTCCTCCCTTTCTTTTTCTTTCTTTCTTCCTTCTTACCTCCCTTCTTTCCTTCCTTTCTTCCAGCCCTTGGGAATTCTTTGTACACTTTGCATAACTTCCATTCCTGCCCTCTAAAAAGGTTCTCAGTGTAGCAGAATGATGCTTTTCGCACCTAGACAGGAAGAAGCAGAAGTCTTAATAGGCAATGCAGTGATTAGACTGTAGAGGTGTCTGTAACACAAATGATCTTTTTGGTGGCTGAATGAAAGCTTGTCACTTCTCTTGAAAAAAGACGTCTGGTGACATAATTACGTTCTTCTGACTATTTGAGAAAAGGGAGTATGCTTATTCTTTGAGACTTCAGTCTTTAAAATAGGGTAAGTGGATGTAAGTTGTAAGGAACTAGGTTTTGGCCCAATATAAGGAAGACTTTTATAATAGTAAGCACCCTCCAGAGTGGGGTGACTGGCTTCAAGAAGTTGTTGAATTATCTTTGGTAAGATGTTGAAACAGAGGCTAAAGGACCACTTTGTAGGGATGCGAGCAACAGCTAGATGCTGGATTTGGAGGACCTGTAAGTTTGGGATTCTAGTTTGCTAATACTTTGGATAATATAAATGAAGACCTTTGAGGTGAGTGAAAAGTTGAAACCATTAAGGAAGGGTAGGAAAAACATATCTCTTAAGGTTTTAAATTCTGTATTCATACTTATGCTGTCTTAGGCTGAGGTAAAAGTCTATAAAGATTAACATCACTGGAGTAAAAGTCCTCATGTAACCAACAGTGTCAGGAAAAGATCCATATACTGAGTGATGTTTATACAGAAATCTTGAGCAGAGGATTAGTTATCTCCGAGGGGGAAAATAAGGCATTTTTTCCTCTCCTATTTTTGAGCTTGTCTCCTATTGTGACGGTAGGATTGAATCATTCTGGGCACGGTTTCAAGAATGAAGTTTCAAGGAATGAATGTGAAACAAGCGAATAGGGGAAACTCGTGCAGTTTCCCAGCTTTGTTGAGAACTATAGCATAGCTTAGAAGCTGATGTTTATAATCAGCACAAACTTCACATGCATGTGTCTTATGTACGTTTTGAATCAAACCATACTTTTATCATACTTTAAACTTTATTATGCTCAATTAGGAGACTTTTCTGAAAGTTCTTTTCCTCTGGGCAGCAGATGCTGTGCTGTTGTAAAGGCCTATATATTCCTACCCTTTTGGGCTGTCCTCTCCTTCCATTTTATACTGTTTTGTAATTCTTCCTGAGTAAGTGTGAGTTTGTTGACGGAAATCTGATGTTAGCTTGGAAAATGGTTGGTAATTTTTCTTTTTTTTTGTGTCATAATTAGTCTTCTAGAAATAAATTTCTCTGCTTCATATCAAGTTAATGCAGACTTCTTCTATCTGAATGTTTATATTTCAGGATTCGAGTTATGCCATGGTATATGTACTTTTCACTTCCCTAAATGTTTGCGCTGTTCACTGCAGGTGAAGTTTTTGTGCTGGATGATGGTGGGGAAGTAGACCTTGACCTGGGTAACTATGAGCGGTTCCTTGACATACGCCTCACGAAGGACAATAATCTGACCACTGGCAAGATATACCAGTACGTCATAAACAAGGAACGTAAAGGAGATTACTTGGGGAAAACTGTCCAAGGTAACACTGGATTTACCTTTAAGGTTAAAAAAATCTTAATCAGTTTAATTGCTTAGGTTAAAAAAATTTTAATCAGTTTAATTTCTTTTGAGTACAAAAATTTACATTTTATGTGATGTTAGCATGAAACTATCAAGGTATTGTTCTTGAAATATGCCTTTAGTTGGAAATACAGAATTGTATAGCCATTTACTAAGAAAATAATTTGAAGAAGCCATTGCCGCTCTGCAGATGGCATAGGAGCTTGTCAGTCCAGCCAAGGCAGCACGATTTGTGTCCAGAGAGCTGTTGTTTGTAGTCAGTGATGAGTATAAAGTGGTGAAGACACCTAGATTAAAGCATTAAGCCAGGTGGCATGTAGGTTGTGCATCTGGGACCGACTATAGACAGTGATAAGGAAGTGAACATCTGTTGTGTACGCTGGTTTTCATCAGTGCCATATGGGCTGGGCGAGTCTGAGAAGTAGGTTTCTGGGTCCTCCATGCTTTCACCAGCACAGCTTCACTTACATCTATTTGCTGTTTTGGGGTTTTGCATAAGTGTTCGTTTAAGAAGAGTATTTTGCTGCTTTAAAAAGGTGGGATTGGAAAACCACTGGTCTAGAAAAATGGCAGCAGCCCAAATTTTGGGGGTCGCTGAAAGGTGGCTTTCATCTGAGTTATGAGAGCACATCTGCCGTTGGCTTCAGACTCTACTGGACTGAAAGCTGAGGGTCGCACTGATCGCTGGCTCTGGTCTTGGGCTGCTCTGGCCAGATTTGGGGCTAGTTGGGTCATGTTTGGATCTTAGCTCTGCCACTTACTAGCTTTATGAACACGGGCAGATAACTTCTTTGAGGTATGGTTTCCTTTCCTGTAAAGTGAAGATAACAACATCCACTTCTGTGGGTTGTTAGGAGGATTAAAGCAGCTAAGTCAATAAAGTGCTTCCCTGAATTCCTGACACACAGAAAGGGTCAATTAGGAATCAGAATGATTTTGATTGTACAGTTTGTTGTTCTAGGCCTCCAGTGCGTTCATTCATTTATTCATTATCCATCAAATATGTATCGAATGCTCACTGCGGTCAGATCCTCGCTGGTGCTGGTAAAGCAAGTGATTCACAAGACCAGCGAGATCACTGCATGGAGGTTCCCTGTGGGAGAGACAGACAACTAACAGATAAAAAGAAACATCTACTAGGAGCCGCGAAGGAGACAAATGTGTGAGGAGAGAAAGAGTGGCCGGGGCAAGCCACTTTGGACAGACGGTTGGGGAGCCTCCCAGGAGAGGCCAGTCACGGGGAGGACAGAAGGAGGAGGGCACAGCAAGGGCAGCGGCTCAAGGCCACAAGGGACTTGGTTGGCTAAGGAATAGACGGGAGGCCGGTGTGGCTGAGGCACAGTGACCAAGGGGGATGGTCAGAGAGTGGATGAGGGCCACCACAGCCAGGTTCTACCTGGACAAGGAGTTCAGATTTTACTCAGAGCTCTGGAAAGCCACTGAAAAGTTTAAACATGAGAATGATGAATTCTATCATTTGGGCTGCTGTGTATGGAATAGATAATGAATATCCTTGTGCTTGAGGCACTGCTGTTTAACTCCAGTGACTAGAATTAAATAGTAGTTGTCAGCCCTCAGGAACTTGCAGTCTGAGCCCAATAACTATGATTTTTAAAAAGCATTTAGCAGCAGCTGGCATTTGTTGAGCACTGACATGCTAGGCAAGGCACTCTGAGCATTTTACAAGTGCTATCATAAAATTTCCACAGTTTTGTGAAGTAGAAGTTATCACCTCCACTTAACAGATGGGGAAAACAAGCTTAAGGATAGTGAAGTAATTTGCCCAAAGATCTACAGCTAAATGAGTGGTGGAACTGAGATGTGAATCCAGACATCCTGAGCCCAGATTCTGTGCTCGTTAGCCATTCTGCTAACCGTACCGTCTCTGCAGTGGACTGTCTGCCCTTCGGTAAACTGCAAACATACGGAACAGGGTCCTGGCAGGCACGTGTTCCTGGAAAAGCACTCAGGTGTGCTGTGCCCACCTCTGCCTTGGTTGTGGGTGGTCGGGGTGGCTACACAGTCTGTTGTGTTGGTTTGTGGCCAGAACGGTGGACTCTGATGTGCTCAGATGTGGTTGGGACACCACGTTTGGCCTTACTCTCTTGCAGGGTTTTCAGCAACGACTTGGAAATCTGGGAAAGATTAGTTGAGGCCAATTGAAGGGGGCCTCAAAAATATTTTTATGACTGCATTGCTACTCTGTCCAGGCAAAGAGTGCAGCAGTTTGCTTTAACAATAAGTGTGTTTGCCTCAATCAGTGCTGATGGACAAGCGTCAGTTGTGCATTTCTTTTCTCTCTCCCAGTTGTCCCTCACATCACTGATGCCATCCAGGAGTGGGTGATGAGACAGGCATTGATACCTGTGGATGAAGATGGGCTGGAACCTCAAGTGTGTGTGATTGAGGTTTGTGTGATTCCCGCATATGTAAACAGGTGTTATTCATCTTCTTAGCCAGCAACAACTGATAGGACCATATCTAGTGGAGCTTTGCCTTCCTGTCTGTCAGCGCAGTATGTTCCAATGTGGCAGGTAAGGGCACAGTGACAGTCATGGAATGGCCTCTCAGGAGAAAGCAGTACTTTGTCCAAACAGTACTTCTTTTTTTTTTTCCACATTTATGGATGGACTTTGTACCAAGTGTACCGATAAGAGTGGTGTGACACATCTTCATCCATCTTTGGAGAAAGTCGGTGGATCTTTTGCTTTCCTCTGGAAGGAACAGTCCTCTCTGAATGAACTTCATTTGGTTTTAGTTTCGGTACCGCTGATATGCTGACCCTAGCTGTTGGATCTCAGTGTTCCTCTGATAACACAAGGCTCGAAAATTCCAGCAGTTTATAACTGATGCTCTTTTGTACAAAAGTTACTTTTGCTTATCTAAGGAGATTTAGATTTTTTTGCTTTGTGATTCTCATACAAATAAAACTCTCCTGGTCCCTCTCTCACCTGCCCCTTTTCTTGAAGTGATGTGGAAAGACCCATAATAACCTTGGGGAATGATGAGCCTATCCAAAAAAGTAAGCTTTTAGCACAAAGGAGTGTCTAGGCACTGTTAACTGACGTTGTAGAAAGTCTGTGTCACACTGTTAATGATCCTTGAATCAAGATGACAGAGCAGTTAGAAAACTAAAGCACTAGAGAAGGGTTTAGTGCTTACCCTCTAAATGACTTTGTTCTTCCAGCTCGGTGGCACTGTGGGGGATATAGAAAGCATGCCCTTCATTGAGGCCTTCCGTCAGTTCCAGTTCAAGGTCAAGAAGGAGAACTTTTGTAATATCCACGTCAGTCTAGTTCCTCAGGTAAGATGTTTGTCATAGTTTTACTTTGGGGGAGTCAGGAGGAAGAAAAGGTTGATTTTCACTTGTATCTAGTAGTTTTCAATACTTGATGTGCAGGAAGCTAGGAATAAAGAACTTCTTGGCCGGGTGTGGCTCACCATGCCTGTAATCCCGTGCCAGCACTTTGGGCCTCCGGGTGTGAGGATCGCTTGAGGCCGGGGATTTGAGGCCAGCCAGGGCAAGAGCACCTGTCTCTACAAAAAAATCAGAAAAATAGTCCCAGCTACTTGGGAGGCTGAGGTAGGTGGATGGCTTGAGCCCAGGATTTCGAGGCTGCGGTGAGTGAGCTATGATCATGCCATTGCACTCCAACCTAGGTGACAGTGAGACCCTTCCTAATTTTTGTCACTATTGACTTTTTACAGTATTTGTCTTTATGAATTTTTGTCTTTAAAAATAACCCCTTTACCCTATTATACCATGTAAGCAAAGACAGATGCCCATGGTCAATCTACCATTGTTAACTATACCTGCTTGATTTTAATTTTTTGAATTTCCATTTGATTTTTCAAAATGGTATGATTATAATAAAGTTAAGTTCACAAAGAAATTGTTTGTTTTATTTAGAGTCAGGGTCTCACTCTTGTCACCCAGGCTAGAGTGCAGTGGCATGATAATAGCCCGCTGCAGCCTTGAACTCCTGGCCTCAAGTGATCCTCCTGCCTCAGGTTCCCAAGTAGCTGGGACTACAGGTCCGCACCATGACGCCCAACTAATTTTTTGTAGAGACAGGGTCTTGCTTTGTTGCCCAGCCTTGTCTCAAACTCCTGGCCTCAAGCCATCCTCCCACCTTGGCCTCCCAGTGGACAGTATTTAGATATTCAAAAGTATATAAACCCTGAAGAGGCTGCAGGCACGGAAGGGTGTCCAGTGTGGCAGGGGAATGAGAGAGGGCGGGGTCCTCATTTAACAGGGTAATTAATAGAAAATAGAAAATGCCTCAAACTAAATGTCAGGAATTAGCAATAAAGCATGCCAGAGGGATCAGTGAAAAGAGCTGAAGAGCAGTTGTTTCTAGCATTTGGAAAGTGGGAGAGGGTGGGGAACCACCATTAGTTAGGACAAACCCTGTACAACCATTGGACTCTAAAATACATGCACTTGTAACTTTGACAAAAATATTAAAAGAGGTTCAGGGAAAACTCATACTTAAAATTCTTTATCCTAGGGAAACTAACTTGTTTTTCCTTTTGTAAAATAGCCAAGTTCAACAGGGGAACAGAAGACTAAACCCACCCAGAACAGTGTCCGAGAACTTAGAGGGCTTGGGCTTTCCCCAGACCTGGTAAGATTTCTTGATTACCTGGTTTCGGTGCAATCTTTTACATCTAATTAAAATCACTCCTTCATGACAGACAAGACCTTTGTTGTCTTAGCATGCGCTTGATGGTAGTTGATGACAGGAGAGAGAGGTTTAGTGCTTTGAACTGGGGCTATTGTCGCAAGATTTTCTTACCTGGCTCGCGTGAGGTCTTGTACTCTCCGTCCCTTATGTCTCTTCTCGGTCCTTCACTTCCTCTCCTTTTCCTTGCTGCTCGTGAACGTTAATTAAAGACGAAAACCCTAGTTAGCTTTGTAGTTCATTATCTGTTCATTTGCACTACCATTTGTCCAATTTGGGATTTAGGATTTCAGTTGTGAAAACAGGCAATGATATTTTTGTGAATTACATGCATTGTGCTGAGAATTAACATTTCATTGGTCTTAACAAAGTGATGTCTGTATTCATTTCAAAAAGGAACTGCCCCCCAAGTTGTGTAATTTGTTCCTTCTATTAAACCATCTTATTTTCTTTACTGCCAGGTTGTGTGCAGGTGCTCAAATCCTCTTGACACCTCAGTGAAAGAGAAAATATCGATGTTCTGCCACGTTGAACCTGAGCAAGTAAGTAGACATTCCATCTCTGTGTAAGTCATTTTTTTGCTTCTAATTATCCTAAAGCCTCTTGATCGGTTTCATGAGGCTTGTTATTTTGTAATCGGCAACAAGTCACCTGTTCCCTAGAAGGACCAATTGCCATTGGCTCTGATTCACCTTCGCCTGCCTCGTGGTTCCCTGAACGCACTTGGATCCCTCCTGCCTCCTCTCTGCCCACCCCGTGTACTTTACGCTCCACCAGGCTGAATGTCTTTCAGTTCCCCTGGTGCACTGACTGATTTCCGTGTCCCCTCTCCCCACTGGCCTGGCAGTCTACTTGTTTTTATCCTTGGGGGCTAATGAGGACAGAGTGTTGTCTGAGAAACTTTACCTGCCAAACCTCCTGGCCCTCAACCCTCAGGGTTAACATCCTTCTCTGGGCTCCTTGCTGAGCCCATCCTCCTGTCCCGTTTGTGTCTGCTGTGCGTGTGTGTCCACGTTTGTCTTCCGTCACAGACTGCGAGCTTCTGGAGGGCGAGGACCACCGTATTCCACTTTAAGTTTCTGGTACCTGGAATCTGGGGTGCTGTAGGCTCTCACGCATAGCTACTGTAGCTGTGGTACGGGAAACCCAAAATTTTGGAACCTGTAATGTATCTAAGTGTAGTGCCTACTTCGCCACTAGTGGAAATTCTAGTGGCGGTAAGCTGAGATTGTGGCTTTGGCCAGGTTTGGCTGAAGGAGCGTACAAGGGAAGTTGGGGTCAAGGAATGTGCAGATTAGGCCGTGGAGAGTTTATGTCACTACTAGGTTATTTGAGAGTCAGGAGACTAAGTAAGAGAGCCCAGCTGGCCCAGAGAGGGCAGCAGCAGCAGCAGGGTTACAATAAGAGCAATCCATTTCTTTACAAGATTATGAGGGGTGTGGAGGTAAATAGAAAGCAGTTAAAATCATTGGCCAGGCATTTCCATAAACAGCGAGAGGAAAGCTTTTGGCCTCAGGCTTCAGGGTGTGAGGGCCTGGGGTCGGGGGCTCCTGGGCCTGAGCTCAGTCAAAGGAGTCTGCTTCTCATGGAGCAGGTGGAACACGGAGTAATTTTAGTGTGCTCAGCAGCCCTTTATCATGCACTTTAATCATTTTAGGTATTTCTGTCCTAGCAAGTGAAGGGAATTCAGCTCTGTAGCAGAATAAGTTGTCATTAAAGTTATTTACTATTAAAAATGTAACGAGTACTTGAATTTCCATACTTCCATTTCAGATCTTTTGCCTGTATTTGTAATTGAGTTGTAAGAATCCCTTATGTAGTTTGAATACAGGTCTTTTATCAGGTACATGATTCGCACGTATTTTCTCCCCGCCTGTCGTTTGTCTTCTCGTTTCTTGATGGTGCCTTTTGCAGCACAAAAGCTTTTACATTTTGATGAGCTCCAATTTATCCATTTTTTCTTTTATGGATCTCTTTCTTTAGCCAAGGTCATGAAGATTTTCTTGTTTTCTTCTAAAAGTTTTACAGTTGTAGGACTTACATGATCCTTTTTGAGTTTATTTTTGTGTACAGTGTGAGGGAAAGTTTGAAATTCATCTTTTTGTGTGTGGATCTCTGGTTGTCTCAGCCCCATTTGTTGAAAAGACTATCTTTTTATAATCTCCTATACTTTTCTTTATGAAGGTGCTTTTTAGGGTTATTAATCTTCATAAAGTTGTTTAGATTTATTTATAGCAACTCGTAATTTTCGTTACAACAGTGAATAGCACTTCCTGATTAGATACGGCCCACATATAGAAAACCCTGCTGATTTCTACCCATTGATCTATAGCCTAACATCCCCACTAAAATTCCATGTATTCTAATTGTTTACCTGTAAATTCTCTTGGTTTTTATGGATAAGCAATGATTTTTTTTGTAGAAAAGGAGAGCTTTATTTCTGCATGTTACATATGATCCATATTCACTCTGGGGAGGAAATTTACATGTAAATGTATCACAGTTAGGCCCTGTGCCTCAAAGGGTGAAGCAGGTGCACGAACGCACCCAAGTACGCAGGAAGAATGTTGTTGAAATCAGTCTCTTGTCCAGCTGAAGCTGTAGTTATGGCTTGCGGTACAGCGGGTCTGGCTTTGGATGAGCTCCAGTTGCTTCAGTATTGTGATAAGCAATGACATTGCATGCGTTATTCAGAGACAGTTTTTTCTTGTTTTCCAGTTCTTTTTTTCCTTATCTAATTGTAATGGCTAATATCTCCAATATATCCTTGAATGGAAGTAGTGAGAGTGGTCATTCTTGCCTTTTTCTGGACTTTAAATATTAAACATTAATATTTAATGTTAAACTATGTGATGTTACTGTTGGTTTTTTATATTTTCCATGATCTTAATTAGCCAAGAATTTTCAGTATGAATTGGTTTTAAATTTTTATCAAGTCTGTATCCACTGAAGTGATTTTTTTTTCCTCCTTTTATCTGTTTCTCTGATGAATTCCACTCCTAAATTTCCTAATGCAGTGGTTCTAAAACTTTGCTGCATGTTGGAATCATTCGGGGAGCTTTAAAAAAAAATTGATGCTTACCTCCCATCCATAGAGATTCTTTTTTTAAAAACATTATTTTTTATATAATAGGGGTCTTCCAGTGAGGACCAGAAAACCTGCTAGACAAATTCTAAAAGAGCTATAACACTACCCCTAGAGATTCTAACTTAAGTGATCTGGGGTACAGCAGGGGCTTTTGGATTTTTATAAGTTCCTCTGAATGGTTCTAGTGTGCATCTGAGTTTGAGAACCACCGTTTCATGAGTTCCTGGGATAGATCCTCCTTGGACATGATTTTTTTTTTATACTCCATCTGTGGTTTGGATTGTGGTTTTTTTTTTTTTTTTTTTTTAAGTATTTTTGCCTCATTTTTATGATGGATTAACTGCTAATTTTTCTATTCTTCTTGAGTTTGTTTTGGTAGTTTATATTTTTGTAGGAAATTGCCCTTTTTTCTGTTTTCAAATTGAGAAGAGCTATTTTCTCAAGGTCACATAGCTAGTAGTAGGCTGTCAGCCCAGTGGGTTTTTGTATTTACCAAATGACTTGCTTTTTTCTAAACAGGTGATCTGTGTCCATGATGTCTCATCCATCTACCGAGTGCCCTTGTTGTTGGAGGAGCAAGGGGTCGTAGATTATTTTCTTCGAAGACTTGACCTTCCTATTGAGAGGCAGCCACGAAAAATGCTGATGAAGTGGAAAGAGATGGCTGACAGGTTTGTCTGGCCAGGAGGAGCCGGGAGAGCCAGCCTTCTTTCTCTCCTTTCTGGGTGCTCAGGGAATCCAACTCTTGCTGTAGCACTTTAGCACTCCTGCCGCCAACTCATGTTAGAGAGGTCTTGGTGGTAAGAGATGTTCAGAATGTTAAGAAAGGATCTTTGCTGTCATGCTGCTGCGGCACAGATGAGGAAGTCCTGGGAGGGCTGGGTCAGGGGCTGGGCCTCCAAGCAGTGAGTCCAGGTTATGTTCTGTCATGCTTGTCTCTTACTGACTGATCAGTGCAAACAGACATCCTAGTGGCAGCAGGTTAGCGCACATGGCTGAAGCCCGCACACTGGCTGACCATGGCTGGAGCACTCCTGGGTAGTGTCCTGGATGTTTGAACTGCGTTTGGGAACGTGCCACTCGCCCTGCACCAGAAAGGGGTCCGTGGGGAGGTATTGCTCCTAAACTCAGTACCTCAAGGACTGTCCCACTCCACTGCCTCCTCTTAGAGCTCTGCAGAGCTCTCATGTCACTTCAGAGATCTTCACTCAGAGCAACAGTTGAGCCTTTTTATAGTTGCAAAATCAATATGATATTATGAAGCATGTGGGGAGGGAGGACTCATCCCACTACTTTTTGATATTTACTTTCATTTTGACATTTCCCCTTTCAGGCTTTGTCTGTTTACATGTAGCTACCAAAATGGCACACAGTTTTATGATCCTTTTCTTCTTAAAACATTCTAAGCATTTTGTTCAGTTAATAATTGTCCTCTACAATGACAGTTTTTAATGACAACAGACTTTTCTATTGTGAACATCTCATGATTTGACTCTTCTGTCATCACGTTAACTCTTGTGAATTGTCTGTTCACGTGTGTTAATTTTCCTTGTCATTTTGTATTTAAAAAAAATTTTTTCTGTAAGCAAATTTGTTTGAGATTTTGAACTGTCTTTGTAACAGCATCTAAAATCCTACTTTCTTTACAAAGCCTGCCATGTTGATCTGAAAATTGCTGCCTCTTCACTGGTCTGTACACAGAACTCAGATTATATCCACTCCCATTATAATCTTCTTGGACATATTTTCTTCCTCTTCAAAAAGCTATCATGATCTCATGATGGTGTGTACGTTCTAGGTGATGCGTGTTTTTTAACATTTGTTTGACAGATATGATCGCTTGCTAGAGACTTGCTCTATTGCCCTTGTGGGCAAATACACGAAGTTCTCAGACTCCTATGCCTCTGTCATTAAAGCTCTGGAGCATTCTGCACTGGCCATCAACCACAAATTGGAAATCAAGGTAAGGAGGGTTGGTGCAGGCACAGTGGGGGTGGTGAGGTGGGCAGGGAAGCAGGATATATTCTCTTAGATGCTGCATGTGTATCTGCTTTGTAGCTTTGGAGCTCTGAATTTCTTTTTAGGGATTAAAAAATACTCATGGTTGCTTCCTGGCTTTGGGAAAACAATAGAGCATTTTCGGGAAATAATGGAGAGGACAGATGACGTTTAGAGAAAGGGGTGAGAAGTGACCACATAAAATTGCTCTGTGGGAATGGGGGCCCTGGTGGACCAGAGGCCTGTTGCACAATTGATGACACTGCTTAGAAAACCATTCTGGACACCTGACGGCTTTTGGAGACTTTGGCACACGGGCTGCCTTTCTAACCTGTGCTGGCACCACCTGCCTCACCTATAAAGTGAGAATGAAAGTATCCACCTCATGGAGCTGTGGGGTTCTCTGAGACATGTGTCTGGTCACCCAGCTGGTGCCACTGTGGGTGGCACTCAGTTAATGGTAGTTCCTGTGTTCTAGTCGGTGCCGTGGTGGGAGTGTCGGGGTATGACCCTGCCGTCTCTATGGGTGCAGTAGAGTGTCACGGTTAAGAGCATGGATTCCAGAGCCAGACAGCCAGGGCTCTGTCGCCTGCAAGCTGTGAGACCTGGACAACTTACTTAATCTTCTTTGTGCCTCAGTTTCCTCATCTTTAGAAAGGGATGGCGATAGTGCCCTCTTTCGAGGGTTTTTGTAAGAGCTTCATGAATTAATAGAGTGCCGAGAGCTGCCTAGCACGTGGTAAGCACTGTTTGTGTCAGCTCTCCTTGGAAACCCTTCTACCTGTCCCATCTGTACCTTCCAGCTCACTAGCTGGAGCTTCTCAGGAGGAGATGAAAGTCAGAGGTAAAGTGGACCTTGGTTCTGAGGCTGTTAACTGGACCCCATGGAGCCGTCCCCGCTACCGGCTTTGGGGTTTGCCTCCCACTTCTCCAGCTGTTTCTCAGTGTGAGGATCGAGTTTGCTTTGTGCTGGTGGACAGATTCCCACAGAATGACCCATTATATGTGTTTTAAGGATCCCATTATGCTGCCCTGACTTATTTTTGCTAGTTCCTCCATCATTCATCTATTCTGCCCAACTGGAGTTGGTCTGTGGCTACCAGGTGTTAGATGGGTACGAGGGGTTAGATGGGGGGTTGAGAGACAACAGTCAATAGCCTCTGCCTTCGAGGAGTATTGCGTCCCCTAGATCCGAAGGGAACACAGGAGAGAGGATGAGCCTGCCTTGGTAGACACCTAAGGAGGGGCCCCAGGGCAGGTTGGGAGAGATGGAGAAGGCAGAGGGAGGGGCGTTCATGACAGAAAACAGGCAGAGCATGTCCCAGGGCTTGGGGATGTGGAGCAGTCGGCAACGCAGTGGACAGAGACCGTGAATTGGAGGCTGTTTGGAAAAAGGCCAGTGACAGCCCAGTCATGATTCCTGTGACCAGGGATCATGCCTGGACCTTACCCTGAGCTTAAAATGCTTGCATTTTAGTATATGTAAATTATATTTCAACACGGTAGGAAAAAATGAAAAAAAACCAAACAGGTGGGAGACGGGCTAGAGAGAGTGTCACTTGAACAGAGAACACTTCAGAGTCCTCCGGGGGCTTGGCTGAGGCCAGATCCTAAACAGACCAAGTGTAGAGTGGAGAGAGCCGGGTTTAGGGATTACATGGTTTTGAAGAAAACTGTTGTATATTAAGACGGCCACTTTAAAGCCAACGTTAAGAAAGATGGAACATTGGTAATATTATTTAAAATTTCTGAAAGCGCAATCTGGAGTCACGAGCCCGTTTCTCTCCTCCCCTGTCTGAACAATGCCCAGTACATAGACTCGACGGACTTGGAGCCAGGCACCGCGCAGGAAGAGCCCGTGCGCTACCACGAAGCTTGGCAGAAGCTCTGCAGTGCTCAGTGAGTGGCGCTTCTGCCTGTAGCTTCCAGGGGGCTTTGGTCTGTTTTCATGAAGTCCTGTGCTTGCATGTACGCTAGTAGTAAAGGAATGTGCTTGTTAAAAATGTCTCTTGATTACTGAAAAGACTACACACTGTATGATTTAAGCCTTATAAAAATGCAGCTTTCCAATATCATTGGATCAGAAGAAAACCTGCCTTTTTTATATTGCTTACTGTAGGCATCTATTGATGAGGCTTATTTAAAGATTTTTCATTCAGAACATTTGATGAGTATCCATCAGTAGTCTCATAAATTGTTTTAGGAAGCTTCCTAAATCCCCCTGGCATGTTCAGCAGAAAAAATTTTAAAAAGAAAAAATATCTGATAGTAAAAAAATGAATAAGGATTTTTGGTTTGCTGGAATAATTAAGAATTACAGAGCTGTAGGACTGCGAGCCTCTTGGTCAGTGTGGTGTACCGAGCTGATGGAGAAAGTCCCCCTTCCTACTCGGGGGAGCACTTTAAGCCAAGAGGTAAAATAACCAATATATGTTAAGGAACATGAGCAACTCAGTGTCTGGGACAAGTGCTGTAGCAGTATTACAATTTTGTATACTGTCTTGTTTTTCACTTGTAATACGCGTTTTCTTGTGTTGGTAAGAAAAGTCCATGGTTAGGTTTGCAGTTTCTAAGTTCAAGGGGTTTACATACAGCTCACTGACAGTCTTGAACACGGTATAGTCCCACTAGCAGAACAGACGGAGTAACGTCACGTAACGTCACGGCGTCAGTGTCCTGGGGGGCCTCCTTAGGTGGTTGCTGCAAGCTGGACTGATGAAAAAGGGAGTGGCCTTGTGGTGTGTTCTCTTGTGCAGCGGCGTGCTGGTTCCAGGAGGATTTGGTGTTCGAGGAACGGAAGGAAAAATCCAAGCAATCGCCTGGGCTCGGAAACAGAAAAAGCCTTTTTTGGGTAAGGAGCTAGCCGTGCACTCTTCACTCAGAGTAGGAGAGAGTAAGAAGAGGGGCCACGTGGGAGCCTGTAAATAAAGCAGGGGGGTTATTGAAATGTGCAGCTCAGGTAGAAAGAAGCCTTTTTGGTTCTCTTTTTGGGAGAAATTCTCACTTTTAAAAGTGGAAAGTTCTGCTTGTGAGCTACATGCAGATGTCATGGAATTCTGAGAGAGTGAACCATCAATTAGGAAATCCCGTCCACTTAACCAACCCAGCTGTTTGTAGTACGCGAGGTTGAGTTGCACATCCTCCGCCCTCGGCACAGCAGCGACTGTAACTGGATGAGTGATTTTGGATGCGTCCTGGTGCTGTATGTTTTAGTAATTTTCAACTTGGTCAATTGTAAATGAGAACTTAGGGTAAGGAAACTTGAATTTTAAAGTACTGAATAGAATATTGCTTATTTCTAAAATTGGATAAGGTTGCAAAACCTGGAATCTTCATGCACCTTAGACCCAGTTTTTGAAATCTACTATAGGTAAAGCATAACAGCAGGGGATGCTTGTTTATAACAGGTAATTATGAGTTTGTGATAGTAATTCTGTGAACAAGCAGGACACAGACTCCATGGCGGGCTGGCGGGAAATATAGGAGCTGCCTTTTCAGTGGAGCTTTGTTTGTTTTTCCCTCCACCTGGAAGGTGTGTGCCTAGGAATGCAGTTGGCAGTGGTTGAATTCTCAAGAAATGTGCTGGGGTGGACAGGTAAGTGCGTGTTAAAAAACTGTTTAATTCCTGCTCCTGTGTTTCCTGGGGGGTCGTGAAGCCCGCTGCATCGTGGGTGATTGGGAGCTGCGGAGAGGGCGGGTCTGGGCTCTCAGCACCTCGCAGCGTGCGGGAAAGGGGCCACCTGGCTTACTGAGGGGCACACAGGAAGGAGGGGGCACAGCTGAGCAAACAGTCCGTTGGCCTCCTGCCCCTGCATTTCCTATTCTTGAGATGGTCTCCCTGTGATCACATGGCTGCCATCTGGAGCTGGTGCCCAGCGAGAAGTCCCTGGCCTAAGTGAGACTTGTGCAGTTGTTGTGAACTTGAGCTCTGGAGCTATCAGACCTGGGCTCAAATTCTGACTTTATCATTTATAGGTGACTTTAAGCAAATTACTTAGCCTTTCTGGGCCTGTGTTTCTTCTGTACGATGGGAGTAATAATAGTACCTACTTCATGTGGTTGTAAGAATTAAATGATGCATGTCAACTGTCCCTGGCAGTGCCTGGCAAATAGGAAATGCTAACTATGTATTACTGTGTAACAGACCACCCTGAAACTCAGTGGTTTCCGGCAACAGTGAGTTATCGTTTCTCAGTATTCCATGGGTCGACTTAGCTCGGTAGTTTTGCTCCATGTGGTGTCGTATTTGAGATCACTTACTCCTGCCTTGTGTTCATCTGTGCGCTTGGCCTGGTAGGGATGTGGAGGTGGTCTCTCCACGTGGTGGCTCATTCATTCATTCAGCCCAAGCTCCCTCCCACGTGGCGACCGACTGGCTTCCAAAACAATAGGCCCACCGTGCAAGCACTCATCAAGCTTGCTAATGTGCACTGGCCAAAGCAAGTCACACGGCCAAGCCCAGCGTTAGTAGGGGAGGGAGCACGCACGGGCGAGAATACTGGGCGTGTGGTTTGCTGGGCCACCGACGGAATAGTCTGCCACAGCCCGTTTATTCTCTGCGGCCCAGCTGACAGATACTAGATCTTCAGAAAGACCTCATAAATTCTATGAAAAATAAACAACGCAACCTGAAGGAATGCAGAAGCAGTCTGATTTTACAAAGCATGAGTGATTCCTCAGTGGCCAGGTTGTGGTTAGGGCTGGGATTTATTTCACCTTTTTTCTGAGAGGCTTCTTCACAGTAACCCTGAGGTGGGGGTGGCTGTTTGGCAGGCACCACGCCCTGTAGTTCTGGCTTCTGAGTCCTGGCAGGCACTGTCTTACCACCTGCCACCTCAGAGCTGCTTTCGGGGCTCCCTGGACCCTTTCACAGCCCACCCCCCGACTCGCAGTCAGGGTCCCAGATGGGTGGGTGCCCTGGTGATGATCTTACTCTTCAGTGGAGACCAGACCCTGGTTCAGGCCCAGGAGGGGAAAACTACCTAGCATTGACCAGAAAGAGCGGGACGCAGCATCAGGAACTGGGTCCTTTGCCTTTTAGTCTTTAGTGGGTTTGCCTATGGTTAGATGGTACATTCAATAAAGGGTAGAAAGGGCCGGGTGCGGTGGCTCATGCCTGTAATCCTAGCACTCTGGGAGGCCAAGACGGGAGGATCCCTCAAGGTCAGGAGTTCAAGACCAGCCTGAGCAAGAGTAAGACCCTGTCTTTACTAAAAATAGAAAAAAATTAGCTGGACAACTAAAAATATATAGCAAAAATTAGCCGGGCATGGTGGTGCATGCCTGTAGTCCCAGCTACTCGGAAGGCTGAGGCAGAAGGATCACTTGAGCCCAGAAGTTTGAGGTTGCTGTAAGCTGGGCTGACACCACGGCACTCTAGCCTGGGCAACAGAGTGAGACTGTGTCTTGGAAAAAAATAAATAAAGGGTAGAAAGGTTATTTCAGTTGAAACCAGTTAATTTCTGATCTAGCTACTTAGTGAGGCAATTGAATAGGACAGTGTATTAGATCCTGAGGATGAAAGAAATGTAGAAGAAATAGTACTTGCTCATGTTGGAGAGGGGAGTCTGAAACCAAAGTGAAAATGTACATTAAGATGACAATATAAAATTGTTGTAAAGATGCATTACCTAAATTAAAATTTTTAGGTTATGCCAATGGTTTTGAACTCCCCATTTTGTACAGCTTGTCTTCCTAGAGGGGTATAGATTTAATGGAAAAAATTCACCTGTGTTTGTGTGCTGAGGGTTTTATGTCTTAAAACTTCTGTCCCTAGTTTTTGTTCCAGTCATTGATCCTAAACGTAGGAGGGAAATTGTGATTTAGAGCTTAGCAAAGACACTAATAATCACTTTTGTTTATAACCATTTTTGTAACACAAATATTTTGATTTTACAGATGCTAATTCTACAGAGTTTGACCCCAAGACCAGTCATCCCGTGGTGAGTCCAGTGTTGGCAGCTCCACAGGGCTTAGAAGGGTGCAGAAGGGGCTTTCATGAACGGGACTGACATTTAGAGAGAGGAGTGAGACCACTTGGGTCCACTCCAGACAACCCTGAGGACTTGGGCTTCCAGACCTACTGCACAGAAAAACCTTTTATTTTTTTCATTATGTAATTCCTCACTAATCTTTCCAGTTTACCATAGAAAGTTTTAAAGACAGGTACCAGTCCAGCCAACTAGAGGGGCTTCTTGATTAAAATATTTCTCCATCGCTGCTCCCCTCAGCTCCCAGGAGCACCGTGTAAATAGTACTAATATGAAACCTTTATGTAGGTACTTACTCTGTGCCAGCTGCTGTTCTCACCACCTTATATATATATATTAATTCATGTGATCCCCAACCACAGTCCCGGAAGATAGGCTTATTATTGGGGAACCGCTGGGATCTAGTACTGATAGGTTTAACGGCGTCAAAAGCCTTTTCAGGCCAGCACACCTCATGTGAGATCTCGTGCCAAGGGCATGTGGCACTGCCCAGCCTGCTGTACTGTTAAGGCTCGCAGAGGAGGGACTGTGCCTTTATTCATCTTTGAATCCCCAGCTCGGGGGTGACAGGCACGTAAAGGGCATGTATTTTTTTTTTTTTTTTTTTTAACGACAGAGTCTCACTCTGTTGCCCGGGCTAGAGTGCCGTGGCGTCAGCCTAGCTCACAGCAATCTCAAACTCCTGGGCTGAAGCGATCCTCCTGCCTCAGCCTCCCGAGTAACTGGAACTACAGGCATGCACCACCATGCCTGGCTAATTTTTTCTACATATTTTTAGTTGGCCAGTTAATTTCTTTCTATTTTTTTAGTAGAGACGGGGTCTCGCTGTTGCCCAGGCTGGTTTCGAACTCCTGACCTTGAGCGATCCTCCCGCCTTGGCCTCCCAGAGTGCTAGGATTACAGGCGTGAGCCACCGCGCCCAGCCTAGGGCATGTATTTTTTTCAGCGTTTAATAAGCGTGGAGTACCTGCTACGTGGCAGGCTGCTCTCGCCACTGCGGATGCCGTGCTACATGAGGTGGGCGCTTGAGCTCAGCAGCACTTGGGCAGCACCAGTATGTTTGCTGACCTGAAACTGAACTTTGCTAATACTAAGACCTCTTGGGGTTGAACAAAGGTTTCGAAGTGTGGGGCTCTGGGGTGAAGGGGGAGCAGGGCACAGAGAAGGCGCTGGAGGTCGGAAGGCACTCAGGGCACTGGGCTGAGAGGTGAGCTGGACTGTCCCTGCTGGGCGCCGTGGCCCGCCTGTTCCACAGACACTTGCTAAGCTCCTCCTGGGTGCTCGGCCTGCCTCCCCTGCCTTTGAGCAGCTCCTCAGGCTGGCAGGGGAGACGTTCATGTTATAACATATCTAGTCTTGCATCTGTGCTACTTACTGTATTAGTCGCTCTTAGAATGTGCCACTTAGAGCTGAGTGCTGGAGCAGGAATAATCTAAGGAGGAAGCAGCTGCTTGAACCTCTGCAATAAAGGTTTAAAATGAGTACTGGGAGGCATTTTCCCCCTGTTACAAAACCGGAACCTACTCACCAGCTTATTCATTCGGCGAAGGTGGTCTGTCTCCTAACACAAGCAGAGTTTTGTAGCTCATGTGTGTTTTCTGAACATCTCCAGGTTATAGACATGCCAGAACACAATCCTGGGCAGATGGGTGGAACCATGCGGCTGGGCAAGAGGAGAACCCTGTTCCAGACCAAGAACTCAGTCATGAGTAAGAGCTGCCCCGCGCTGGCCCAGCCCTCAGCTCGGCATGTCCAGGACGTGTGTCTTAGGGTGGTGCAAGGCCACTTCATATGAGTCAACCTACATAGATTTTATTCTAACAAAGTAGTAATAGGTGCTAAAGACTTAGGGAAGTTTTGGGAGGAAAATATTTATCAAATGACTCTGTTAGATACATTTTTTTCTTTCTTGCCCACTGGGAAAATTCGCCTTTACTCTGTTAGCAGAGGCAGCTTGTGTCTGCTGGAGGTTCCATAGCGGCATAGTTTGAGAGCCACTTGAGTAGGGGATCTTCAGGGTTTTTTAACCCTAATGTTCTATGGATTTGGGGATACCATTAGGTGACCATGAACGAGTCAGTACAGGCGCCCATTTGCGAATGCAATGCTTGTTCACCTGCAGCCACCAGGTGCTAACGATCTTTGATGCCTGTGATTTGAACTGAACGGTCATCAGAGGTCATTTGTGTCGCTCTTAACGTGTCTGCCTTCCCCACGTTATTCTCAGGGCCTTGACTGGGTGACACATCCTGTTTTGTTTTCCAAGCAGTTTCTAGCAGCGAAGTCCTCGTACTCAGCGGTCGTGTTTTGAGGGTGGCGGTGAATGTCTGTTTCTGTTAGCTTTCCTCAGTGTGGTCAGAAAGAGTCAAAGGCCCAGGAATTAGTCAAAGTTGTGCTGTTAAGAGCAGGTGACTATGGCAGGATCGTGGAGCTAGCCTCAAAAAGGCCTGGCTGCGCTGGTGATGAAAAGTAAAGCGGGAAGCAGAGGGGGTTGTGACTCAGTCATCCTGTGGAGTCAGAGTTCCTCACACCCAGCGTGTTTGTTTGCCAGGGAAGCTCTATGGAGACCCAGACTACTTGGAAGAGCGGCACCGCCACAGATTTGAGGTGAGGATTCGAGCTTGCTTCTTCCTGTTGCCGGCAAAGACAGTAAGCTGAGAGCAATGAGCAAAATTATTTTTCATGCTTCAACAGGTAAATCCAGTCTTGAAAAACTGTTTGGAAGAGCAAGGCTTGAAGTTTGTTGGCCAAGATGTTGAAGGAGAAAGAATGGAAATTGTGGAGTTGGAAGGTGATTACTTGGGCATTTCTATTTAATGGAAAACTTAGTAGGGTTTTGTTTGCATGTGGGAAAATATAAAAATGTATCTTACCACTGCTGACCTAACAGAATTAGGAAGCAGTGCTGTCGTGTGAGGGAAAGGGTCTTGGTGAACGAGGGTCTGGAACCCTGAGAAGCTCATCTTTGTGCGTCGCCTTCCTTGGGCAGCTGTTTAACTTCTGGCCACAGTTCCTCCTCCAAAACGAGAGTCTGGACTTGGTACTGAAGCCCCCTCGGCTCTCACGTGACTGCCCAGCTCAGTCGGCAGGAGTCACGGGAGCCCGGGTCTGTCCCAGGCAGGACCCTGGAGAGGAGGCTCCTTCGGCTGCAGGGGGACAGCAGTGCTGGAGAAAGGGCATCAGATTGCTCGTGCTTTGGGGTTACCTTTACCTAGACTGAAATGAAGAAGTCATTTTCAGATAATTTTAGGGTCTGTGGAAATGTAAAACCATTAACAAGATTTTTTCCTATCTTTTACGTTTTGTGCATAACATACATAATGAAGCTGTTTTCTTTTGAATTTCTGTTGCAGATCATCCCTTTTTTGTCGGAGTTCAGTACCACCCCGAGTTCCTGTCCAGACCCATCAAGCCCTCCCCACCGTACTTCGGCCTCCTCCTGGCGTCCGTGGGGCGGCTCCCGCATTACCTGCAGAAGGGCTGCCGGCTGTCGCCCAGGTGGGCGCGCTCTGCTTCACTGATCAACTCATCTTCTAGTCCTTTAGGGGGTCACTGGTTCATTACCATGAGGTGACACAGTCACAAGAAAAAGCCACCGGTGCCTGGGCTGGGTGTCCTTGGATGGGGTGTCATGTGTGCCTTCTCAGGTCTACCCAAAAGCTTCCTGTCCTTTCTCCGTGTTCCCTCAGGCTGCTTCCCAGTGTGCTAGCGAGGTCCCCCGGTGGAGCACCCGAGCTCCAGTGGTGCTGGCAGAGTCATGTCTGGAGAAGGACCTTTTGGCCCATGTTAAGGGGAAATCTGGCTTTTCATGGGGTGGGTTTTGCCCATTGCTATCTTTATCTGAAACCAGTTACTCTGAGGTGGTGGTTAAGGGCATCATGACTGAAGTGTAAATCGAATGTGTATCTTGTAACCAGAAGAAGAAAATCCCTCCCCAGCTTCATGCTAAATATATCATGCAGTGAGGAGCCTTTCCGATTTCTGCTGTGTGCAGACAAGTGTCCCTGTAGTAATGGTGGCTGCAAAAACAGGGAACTAAAGTGCGTTTTCAGGGGGAGATGATGAATGAACCATCTGAATTCTACAGGGACACCTATAGTGACAGAAGTGGAAGCAGCTCTCCTGACTCTGAAATCACTGAGTTGAAGTTTCCATCAATAAATAATGACTGATCTTATAACGTAAGTGATATTTTTAAGATTTAGTTAAAAAAAAATAACATGCTACGATTACAAGAATACCATGTAATTTCAGTGTTGAAATTTATCTGCCAGAGAACGAAAGTGGTGATGTCAGTGTGGGCATCAAGTGGACAAGCCTCCCCCGTGTTACGGCACACCCGCCCGCCCCGCTCTGGGGGTACAGGGGAGCCCTGGTCACTGGGCAGTTGTGTCATTACTGATTGCTATATTCGGGTGCCAATCTGACCACTTCTGGGGGAACTGGGTTCTTAGACCCTGTTGTTTCATGTAGCTGTAAACTTGGAGATCTTGAAAGAAGTGGCAGGTGTGACAGTGTGGCATTTCTCATTTTTTTGTTTTCAAGCTTTCATCAGAAAGTACTTTAATACTGCTTGTAACACAGTTTTGTATAGATTGCTGCTTATTCTGGAAACCCTTCAAAATCCAAACAATCGGTGAACACTTTGAACGTTTGGCTTTACAGTACCAGGGTTTGTCAGTTTACAGAGTGCACTAACTACGGGCGCTGCCACGAATCATAAAAGCCCTTTAAGATAACTGGGTGGGCTGTGTTGACAGAAGCACAGGTTCTGCTGGTGAGAACATCAGAAGCGAGTGGGGTGTTGGAGTCTGTGGGGTCTGGAAGGAGACCCAGGGATATGGGTGTGGTCCCACTCTCCAGGGATCCCACAGATCTTTGGGCATAGGTGAGACAAGCTGCTGCCCTGTGGCATGGGCAGATGGACCTCCCTGAATCCTGCGTACCATATGTTCACCCCCGCGGGCCTCTGGTGCTGGTCCGGTGCTGGTCTGATCTTTTTGAATTTCTTCGATCATGACCGCGTCCCCTCTGCCGTGGCGGATCGGCCCCCTGACCTGAGATAACCTTGAATAGGCAGGCGGGCGTGGGAAGTGAGATAGGGTCAGCAGAAAGGCCTTGTTACTCCAGGCCAGGTAAGCATTGAACACAGATGGACTCTATCTCCTGACCACACAGTTTGCTGTAGGCTGTTTGATGATGTAAGACACTGATATAAAAAGAAACTTTCATAGTACAGGAGGTAGATACTGCGTCAATTATATGAACTTCTGACTGCCTTACCAGTGGAGAGTTGCTTGTCAGTGGCACTTTTGAGAGGCTGGGTGCTGTGGAGAGGAATGCTTCTCTTAGGACAGATGTAGAAGTTGATATGTAAGATCTTGAAAATGTATGATTCTGTAGGAATTACAAATTTTGCTTCTAATTATTATTAGGCTCCTGTTCTGCCGTGAAAAACAGGCATAGTTTCCCATGGCAGCTGACTATAAATTCTGACTTTTCTACTGTAACATGCATCTTATAATTGCTAAAACATTTTTTTCTTTTTTTTTAAACAGGGATGATTCTTCAAGAGAGCCTTCAAACTTGGGTAGCGTTTACAGCTTTGATTTTACACTTGGCTTTTGACACTTCCTTTAAATTATGTTTTTACTAAGATTATTTTATTATAGGGGAAAGGTTTTGGGAAACTTTGTCACTTGCATGTCCCGTCATGTGTACTGGCTCCTCCGACGTGGTGCGCTGGCTGCTGTGCAACAGTCTCCTTTGCAGTTCTCGAGTTTCTGAGACGAGAAGCGGAACGTCCGGCGGGAACCGAGGGTGGTTGGGGCTGGTCGAGTGCCCCGTTGATCACCTTGTTTCCCCAGCTTCCTCGCGTCACTGCCTGTTGCTTTCCCTTGGACGCCCAGACCGCTACAGAGTGCCACAGGGACTGGAGGAGCACAGGAGGATAACTAGCTAGTATTTCGACGCTTGGTGCTGGGAACCCGAGGGCTGCTTGCCACTTAAGAAGCGGTGAAGCCAGAGACAGAATCGTGACACTGCCCTGAGTTGTGGGGACTCTCAGTGCCAACTTTTGGCGGGTCTTTATCATCCAAACGGATGGTCAGTTTGGTGTCACATGAAACAGCAAGAAGTCTCTCTGTCTCTCAAGTGTGATCTTAAAATCTCCCTGCCTCTGGCTGCGCTTCCATTCCTGGGGCTGGGAGACACTCCTTGCATCAAGGGGTCACTTTAAAAAGTACAAAGAGTCTTTTGGGGAAACTGCCTCTAACACCCTCTCATATATAGACAGCTTTGACTTGAGGGTACTTTTTTCTTTCTGGATGGTGTTGTTACTGCAGTTGAAATGCAATATAAAAGCTATTTTCTTAATGTGACATTAACAATAGGCACAGCCATGTGCGTACTATATTCTGGTTGGACTCAATGTATACTCTAACTTAAGAAATAAATAATGCAGAACAAGAGACATGCTTTGTTTTCTGTTCTCTGTGTCGCTGGCTGGCTGGAAAATGCGTGAGCGCCGTGCCAGGCATGCCGTGCACAGTGGCCTCACCGTGGGGCCTGGCGCCCCTCCAGGCGGGCGGCCTCAAGTGACTGAACAACCTGATAATTTGTTTGCAAACTAAGAAATGAGCCCTGCTTTTAATAGGAACCAAATTTTTCCAAAAAGACTTCAAATATAGGTTCTAAACATGTAAAGAGAGCAATGAAAAGACGCCTGAGTGCTGAGTATGCTGCTTGCTGTTGGGAAGGGGCAGCAGTGAATGCGTGTTATTTAGGAGGGTCTTTTCCTCTGCAGGCCACTGGACTCGGGCACTCCACATACACAGCCAGGGGGCGGCAGACAGAGACCGCTTTGTGCCCTGGCTCTTCCTCCACCCGTAGCCTTCTGAGTACAGGCCCAGCAGCTGAAGGTCACTGTGCTGAGTGGTTTGTCCTCCACAGTGACATCGTGGGGTGTTGGGGACACACCTGCTTAGGGATGAGCGGGCACCTCTGCAGACTCTGGGAGGCAGAAGCTCAGATCTCAGGCCTGATTGCTTACCAGTGCTAACAGCCTTTACTCCTCACTGAAATTTGAGAAACTGGAGGTTGGGGAGGAAAATGTTTCCTTCTTTCAGCATTTGGCCCAGTACATCAGAGAGATCCAGAAAGAACTGGGCTCTCATTTATCCTTCCTCTCACTGGTCCAAGGCCCACTGTCACCCTTGACGCCCAGAAGCCGGTGTCCCTGCCTCCTGACCAACAGCAGGCCGCCTTTGTCTGCCTCTCTTTCTTGGAGATAATATCTTCACTTACACAGAGATCTTCATACTTGCTTTGGTACTTTGAATGTAGCTGACTGAGCATAATTCTAACTTCCTTTCCTACCTGGTGGTCTCATCAGACAGTCCTCATTTTTTGAAAAAAAAAGTCCCCAAACTGAGGGTCTGACATGCCCACTGGTGGCAGTAAATGCTCCCACAACACAGGGACTTGGTTAGATATGCGGTAGCTTGGGAAAGCCTCCCAGTGGCCACGTTCCTGCCCCTGCCTTTCAGATGGCCTCACTGACCAGCTGTCACGTGCTGGCTGCCACTTGTATAATGGTTCTGAGAGAAGGGACCCCAAGTGGCTCTCTAGGGCGTGCAGAGCCCCACCAGCCCTGGCTGTGGCAGACAGGACTATACTAGGGATGGGGGCCAGGTGGGCTGCAAGCCTTCTGTCCCTGGTGTTTGCTGACCAGGGCCTGGAGGCTTCTCTCTGGTGGGGAGGAAACCCAGCAACGTGCCTCCGTGTCCTTAGAGTAAATGCCCTTCAATCTAGGGGATCTGGGCAGGTTCTTAGCAGTCTGTGGCAGCTGAACTGAAGGCTGACTTCACCCTGCCTTTGTAGAAACCTGCTGTTTCCCAATAAAAGCATTTTGAAGGACTGAGGCCTGGACTAGCATCTAGCATTGGGCCTGGCACGTGGAAGCTGCTCACAAATGCCACTCCTGATTTCCTGAGTAATGCACTCTTTATTTGTGTAGTTCTCAAGTAGCCTTGGTGACCCTGGGGCAGCTCAGTGGGTGGGCAACAGAAGTTTGGTAACCTGTCAAGATACATGCACCTATTATCATATTTGGTCCCTCGTGCTACCACCAGCATGAGTGGTAGCCAAGGCAGGGGTTGTATCCTGTTTGCTAAGTGGGAAAACCAGGTCTCAGCAGTTTTTATTTTTATTTATTTATTTATTTATTTTTGAGACAGAGTCTTGCTCTGTTGCCCCAGGTAGAGTGCAGTGGTGTTACTGTAGCTCACAGCAACCTCAAACTCCTGGGCTCAAGCGATCCTCCTGCCTCAGCCTCCCGAGTAGCTGGGACTACAGGTATGTACCATGATACCAGCTAATTTTTCTATTTTTAGTAGAGACAGTGGTCTCACTCTTGCTCAGGCTGGTCTTAAACTGCTGAGCTCAAGCAATCCGCCTGCCTCAGGCTCCCGGAGGATTAGGATTACAGGTGTGAGCTACCGTGCCTGCCTCAAAGCAGTTTTGACTGGTTAGGAGATGTCACCTGGCTGGTTAGTGGAAGGACTAGGATCCCAAAGCTATTCTTGTCTGTCTACTCTACGGATGAGGCCAAGGGCCCCTAGACCAAGGAAGTTTTAGAGAATCAACTG